>CAUYSK010006395.1:0-148470 GCA_963575035.1 Avahi laniger
ATGGAAAGACAAGCACCACATGTACTCACCATCAAATTGGTATTAACTGATCAACACATAAGTGCACATATAAGAATAACATCTACTGGATGTTGGGCAGGGGGGAGGGGGAGGGAGGAGGAGGGAGAGGGGACGGATATATACATACACAAAGAGTGCAATGCACACCATCCAAAAGATGGACATATTTGAAACTCGGACTTGGGGGGGGGGCAAGAGCAACATACGTAACCTAAACATCTGTACCCCCATAATATGCTGAAAAAAAAAAGTGAAACACATTTGGTAAGTATTTTTTTATTATACAGATGCATTTATTAGACCTATCAAAGACCTTAATATTAAATGACTAGAGATCTACAAGGCAAATACCAGACAGATTTTTTTTGTGCATGGTTAACACACATATTCTCAGAATTCAGTACAACTTGATATCTAGTTTATTTTATTATAGGCCTTATATGTTTCTTAATACAGCAGATGTGATAAAAAGGAACCCTATACTCACTAAATCAGTTTCTCATTGTCTATTATAGATCTGGCAGAAGTCAACAATAAGAAATGAAAAATCACACATTTGAGAACCAGTTCATTCTTCTGGGATTAACAGATGACCCAAAGCTAAATGTTTTGATTTTTATATTTCTATTTTTCACGTATATATTGAGTATAACTGGAAACCTGACAATTATCACCCTCACTCTGATAGATTCACACCTCAAAACACCCATGTATTTCTTCCTTAGGAATTTCTCTTTTCTAGAAATCTCATTCACAACAGTTTGTATTCCTAGATTTCTGCTCAGCATTGTAACAGGAGATATGACCATTTCCTATAATTCTTGCATGGCCCAGGTATTTTTCTTCATACTCCTTGGTTCAACAGAATTTTTCCTTTTGACTGCTATGTCCTATGATCGTTACATAGCTATCTGCAAGCCATTGCACTACACAACAATAATGAACAGCAGGGTCTGCATGCATCTTGTAATTAGCTCTTGGCTGGCTGGATTTCTCATTATCTTTCCACCTGTGATCATGGGGCTTCAACTGGATTTCTGTGACTCCAACATCATTGACCACTTCACCTGTGACTCCTCTCCTATGCTACTGATCTCCTGCACAGACACAGCACTCCTAGAGCTCATGGGATTTTTCTTGGCAGTATTCACTCTCATGGTAACCTTAACATTAGTGATTCTTTCCTATGTATTTATCCTGAAGACAATTCTGAGAATTCCCTCTGCTGAGCAAAGAAAAAAGGCCTTTTCCACTTGTTCTTCACACATGATTGTTGTCTCCATTTCTTATGGAAGCTGCATTTTCATGTATGTCAAAACTTCAGCAAAAGAAGGAGTAGCTTTGACCAAGGGTATAGCAGTGCTCAATACCTCTGTTGCTCCAATGCTAAATCCTTTTATTTACTCCCTAAGGAACCAACAGGTAAAACAATCGTTTAAGAACTTGGTCAAAAAATGCTTCTCAAATAAATTTTAATAATAAAGAAATTTAGATCCTCAACTTTAAATGGCACCTTAACTGTAACATGATACTAACATTGTTCTATTTCTCCATCCAATATTGTATGCAGCTTCTTTTTCCTTCAGGTTTTATTCTTCACTTATTTCATTTTGACCTATTTGGCTCAATTATCCTTTTATATTAACGTGACCTGAAAATATTCTCAGTATGAGTGACTTGATATTACATACACAAGAATGACATTTAACGAGAATGTCAGAACTTAGTTTTAAACAATCATTGAAAGACTTTCTCTTTGGGCACCAAGTGAAAAACTAAATAACAGTTCTCATCAAACAATTTTGAAAAATTATTTATCCCAGTGTATAATCACAGAGTACTAAGATAAGCTCTGCTGTGAGGTAAAATCCCCTACCTCTAGTATGTTTCTATTTCTCCTTGTATTTCCTTTGGTTTTTGCATTATAAATGTTGCCCTGTGCTATTTGGTGTTATATATCTTCATTTTGAATTTCATCCTTTAATATTATAACATATCTTGCTTAATGCTTTTTTGATGCAAATTCTAGAATCACTGCAAGTCTGGTTGTGATATCTCTGTCAGCCCCAATAGTCTCACCACAAGGTATCCTTAATGAACTACACTGATAGTTGTGCAATAAATCATTCCTTTTAGTTAATTTGCTGATGCTGAGCCCAGAGCTCATATAAGGCTCCCTTGGAAAAAATCTGGCTTGCCTTTGGTTTCCCAAAATCCAATTTTCTCTCTTTTGATATTTCCATCAATTTAAAGTCCTATGCATTCTATTTCCTAGGTAGCTCTCAAAATTTCTGGTACATTGATGATACCTTAAATTGTTTTCTAGTGGTTGTATGGTTTCGTTCCTTTATAAAAAAATAGATATTTTTGTGGATGTTGAAAGGTGTGGGATTAAGCATATGTACATTGTCCACACCTTGATATATGTCTTTCCTATAAGATGTTTTTAATTATAGCTGTACACTTATAAAAATAAAACTTTGTTTAGTATTCATCTATTTGCTTCTTTCCTGTCTTCTTCTAATGCATAAACACATGAAATCATTTAATTTACTATCAGAACACTTTTCCTTAATATTAGAACTATCACTTCTTGGGTTCTCTTTTCTTCCAATTTACAAAATGAGTTCTCCCAACAGGTGTTTATAGAAACAAGGTTACACACAATCAAAAGCAGGTGAAAACTAACACATTCAATCTGAGAGTATGAATGTCCAAATGTCTAAAAAGGCCATATAATATTTTCATCTGTATATATTACTAAAAAGATTTATGACATCTGCTTGTAGAAAGTGTTTTGCTACATTGATAATGATTTCAGTTAGAATTGGGAAGGGTACTAGACACTCTTAGACATCACAGAACTGAATGTCCCAGCTATTCAAGACTTATGCTTTTGCTTCTCTCTTTGCATTACAAAACTTTTCATTTTTCCAATAGTTGCTTTGGAGATTCTATGTAAATCTGAGTTTGCTTTGCATCTATCGATGGGGATATGACTCAAGCAATGTGTTACTCAGTAAAGACCAAATCCTTCAATGCCTATGGTCAAAAAGAAATGATATGCTGCTAAATGTTTAACAACACACCATCCAAAAAAGAAAAAAAAAACCTCATAGACATTATAAACTTTAATGTAAATTTCATATACCCAATAGATTATCATAGAATATTTTTGTTGATTTTTGCCAAACTTATGTCCATAAGCAGCCTATTTTTGCAATTCATACAGTTTGACAAATAGAATTGTATTTCAATCTATTAACTCTTTTCCCTATAAATTTATTGTTATTAAATCTGATAATTAATGAGTTTTGAATAGTTATTATATTAAGTATAATTTATCTAATTGTAAGTTTTCATAATTTAAGTTTAAATTATGACTTTTAAAAAATAATTGCTTCATAAGATTTCTCAAGATTTAATACTGTGAGTACCACCCTGTGTACTCAAAATTCAGAAAAAAAAGTACTGTATTAGATCATTGACTAAAATTGTATTCACCTTATTCCTCAATTTATTTTTTTCTGCATACGCAATAAACCAATTTGCCATCTGTCTTTCTTAAATAGCATATTCTCCTGCATGTACACTTTTAAATGGTATTTTGACCTGCAAATAACTTCACGTAAGTAATATTATAACAAACTTTGCATTAAAACATAAGTATATTTATGATATTTACTCAAGTTCTCAGCTTTGATCATTGACAATTTAATATGATATACTTTGAACTTAAAACCACTGCTACACTTTAATAGCATCTTCCTTCATATGCACTCCATATTGCTTAATTATGTACCTTTAATAATTTTGTTACAGCTTTAATTTAAAACTTTATGTCTCCTAAAGAAACATTAAATATTTGAAAATCTTTGTTCAAGAAGTGTCTAGCATATAATGAACATTAAATCATCCCAATTTTCATTTAATTTGGAATATTTTCATGTTTTATGGAGATCCTGGATTAAATAGCAACTAAATATGTCTCAAAATAACTAGAGTAAAGGGGATATATAGATATCTTTTCATATCAAAGCAGAAAATAATAAGTTGATGTGTGTGGGAAAATTGTTTGCATGGGATGTGGGGAAGGGATTCTGAAACTTCACAAATAATGTAACCTTCTAACACTATCCCAGAACATGCAAAAGCTATGCAAATAGCTATCTTTATAACTATATTCCTAGAGCCTAAGGGTGAGCTCAACACATAATAAATATTAAAAAAAATTATCTACTGAATAAAAGGTAATGATTGTATATGATCAGACTTTTTATATTTTCAATCAGTAGAAAATGTAAAACCCTAAAGACAATCCTGACATCTTATTTGGCCCAGGTCTAGAACATCATAATGAATTTTTAACATTTTCCTTAATTGTAAAAAACAATTAATTGTAGCCCTCCTTAACTGTAACTCTCCCCTGAAACATTCACTCATCGTTTGTTCTATAAGACTATTATTTTGTATAAGACTCTTATTTTCATAAGAATAATCAATTGTCATTTGTTAGTTTAAAAAGATTGAAATAAAGCCTGAAATTTGGGCTTGAAACATAAAAATAAAATAAAGATAAACCTATTTGATCACAGAATAGTCCATTGTCATTTAGAGATTGCCATGTCCATTACTCCACTGTGAAGTTTCTTCCCTTTGTAAAGTTACAAGCTATTTATAAATATATAAATCTTCCTATCTTCTGCTTTGCTTTTACATCACTACCATCTAAATATTCTAATACAGACTATCATTTCACTTCCAGGGTTTTAAGAACACTAATCTCCATGTTGCTTTTTGTTTATTCATTCAATAAATCCCCCCTAGTCGACTGTAAATGGAGAAAACAGAATGATGGCTACCTTGAATAATACTACTATTGCACACAAAATCATATAATCTTGGCCGTCAAGCTTGGGAAGACATTACATTTACTTCAATTTCTTTTTTTTAATTTTTAATTTTTTTTATTTCAACATATTACAGGTGTACAAATGTTTAGGTTACCTATATTGCCCTTGCCCCACCCAAGTCAGAGCTTCAAGCGTGTCTGTCCTCCAGACGGTGCACACCACACCCATTAGGTGTGTATACACTCATCGCCTCCACCCCCCTCCCACCTGCCCGAAACCCAATGAAAGTTATTACTATATGTGCACTTAGGTGTTGATCAGTTAATATTAATTTGATGGTGAGTACATGTGGTGCTTGTTTTTTCACTCTTGGAATACTTCACTTAGTAGAATGGGTTCCAGCTCCATCCAGGATAATACAAGAGGTGCTACATCATCATTGTTTTTTGTGGCTGAGTAGAACTCCATGGTATACACATACCACATTTTATTAATCCACTCATGTATTGATGGGCCCTTGGGTTGTTTCCAAATCTTTACAATTGTGAATTGTGCAGCTACAAACATTCGAATGCAGGTGTCTTTTTTATAAAATGTCTTTTTTTTTTCCTTTGGGTAAATACCCAGAAGTGGGATTACTGGATCAAATGGTAGGTCTACTTTTAGTTCTTTGATGTATCTCTACACTACTTTCCATAGAGGTTGAACTAGTTTGTAGTTCCACCAACAGTGTATAAGTGTTCCTTTCTTTCTGCCTCCATGCCAACATTTGTTGTTTTGAGACTTTTGGATAAAAGTCATTCTCACTGGAGTTAAGTGATATGTCATTGTGACTTTGATTTGTATTTCCCTGATGGTTAGAGAGTTTGAGCATATTTTCATATGTTTATTGGCCATTAGTCTCTCTTCTTTTGAAAAGCTTCTGTTCATGCCTTTTGTCCAGTTTTTAATGGGGTTGTTTGATGTTTTCTGGCTGATTTGTTTGAGTTCTTTGTAGATTCTGGTTGTCAGCCCTTTATCAGATGCATAGCATGCAAATATATTCTCCCATTCTGTAGGTTGTCTATTCACTCTATTAATTGTTTTCTTGGCCATGAAGAGTTTTTTTAATTTAATCAGGTCACATTTACTTATTTTTGTTCTTGCTGTGATTGACTTAGGAGACTTCTTCATAAATTTTTTGCCTAGGCCAAAATATTTATAAGAGTTTTTCAACATTTCCTTCTAGAATTGTGATAGTTTCATGCCTTACGTTTAAGTCTGTTATCCATTGTGAAGTAATTTTTGTGAAGGGTAAGAGGTGCAGATCTGGTTTCAGTCCTCTACATGTGGCTATCCAATTTTCCCAACGCCATTTATTGAATAGGAATTCTTTTCCCCATTGTATGTTTTTGTCTGCTTTGTCAAAATCAGATGGCAATACAAGGATGGTTTTATATCTGGGTTCTGGATTCTGATCCATTGGTTTATGTCTCTGTTCTTCTGCCAGTACCATGCTGCTTTGGTTACTACAGCCTTGTAGTATAATTTGAAGTCTGGTAAAATGATGCCTCCTGATTTGTTCTTTTAGCTTAAGGTTGCTTTGGCTTTTGGGGGTCTTTTCTGGTTCCATATGAAGCATAGAAGTATTCTTTCTAGATCTACAAAAAAATTATGTTGGTATTTTAATGGGAATTTCATTGAATCTGCAGATCACTTTGGGTGGTATAGACATTTTCACAATGCTGATTCTGCCAATCCATGAGGATGATGTGTTTTTCCATTTGTTTACATCCTCTGCAATTTCCTCCCTCAGTGTTTCATAGTTCTCCCAATAGAGGTCTTTCCCCTCCTCGGTTAAATATATTCCTGGGTATTCTCTTTGTTGCTAATGTGAAAGATATTGCATCTTTGATTTGGTTGTCAGCTTGACTGTTTTTGGTGTATAGACGTGCTACTAGTTTGTGTACATTAATTTTGCAACCTGACACTTTGCTGAATTTATCAATTCCAGGAGTCTCTTGGCAAAATCTTTATGGTTTTCTAGATATAAGATCATATTGTCAGCAAAGAGCAACAGTTAGACTTCTTGTACCATTTGTATAACCTTGATTTCCTTCTCTGGTCTGATTTTCTGGCTAGGACTTCCAGCACTATGTTGAATAGAAGTGGTGACAGTGGGCAAGCTTGTTTGGTTCCAGTTCTAAGAGGGAATGTTTTCAATTTTTCCCCATTCAGTATGATGTTGGCTGTCAGTTTGTCCTACATGGCTTTATCATTTTGAGGTATGTTTCATCTATGCCTATTTTGTTAAGAGTTCTTATCACAAAAGGGTGCTGAATTTTGTCAAATGCCTTTTCTGCCTCCATTGAAAGGATCATATGGTCTTTGTTTTTGCTTCTATTTATGTGGTTAATCACATTTATAGATTTGTGTATGCTGAACCATCCTTATATTTCTGGGATGAAGCCCACTTGCTTATAGAGGATTATTTTTTTGATGTGCAGTTGAATTCGATTTGCTGGGATTTTATTGCAAATTACTGCATCTATATTCATAGGGGATATTTGCCTGTAGTTTTCCTTTTTTTGGTGTGTCCTTTCCTGGCTTTGGTATCAAGATGATATTGGCTTCATAGAATGAATTGGAGAGGATTCCTTCCTTCTCTATGTTATGAAATAATTTCTGCAGTACAGGTACCAGTGTTATTTGTAGGTCTGGTGAAATTCCAAGGGGAAACCATCTGACCTGGGACTTTTTTTAGCTGGAGATTTTTTATTGCTGCTTCAATCTTGTACTTGATATTGGTTTGTTCACAAATTCTCTCTCTTCCTGATTGAGCCCAGGGAGGGTGTGTATTTCTCAGAATTCATCTATTTGAACATTTTCAAGTTTATGTGCATAGAGATTTTTATAGTATTCAGAGATGTTATTTTGTATTTCTTTGGTATCAGTTGTAATATCTCTCTTTCATTTCTCATTGAGCTTACTAAGATCCTTTCTTTTCTGTTTCTAGTTAATCCAGTGAAGTGAGAGTCCTGTCAATTTTGTTCACCTTTTGTTTCATTAACCCTCTGTATAATTATTTTGTTATAAATTTCATTTAGTTCTGTTCTCACCTTAGTTATTTCTTTTCTTCTGATGGGTTTGGGGTTGGTTTGTCTTCCTTTCCAATTCCTCAAGATAATTCATTAGATTGTTAATTTTTGATCTTTCTGTCTTTTGGATGTAGGTATTTATAGCTATAAATTTTCTTATTATGATTGTTTTTGCTAAATCACACAGATTTTGGTAACTTGTATCCCCTTTGTCATTTAGTTTGGAGGACTTTTTGATTTCTATCTTAATTTAAGTTTCTTTTATGAGGGAGAAATAAAGACTTTCTCAGATAAGCAAACATTGAGAGAATTTGTCAAGACCAGACCTGCCCTGCAAGAAGTGCTCAGAACTCCATGTACACAGATCAGCACAACAGACACCCATTGGTGTAAAATCACTCAAAAGCTAAAGGTCAGAACCTGGATACCACAATTGTTCAAGAGGAAAAACAAAGCAACAAAGCTCTACTCAACAGGATGAACTTAAATCCACCCTACCTATCAATTATTTCAATAAATGTGAATGGCTTAAATTCCCCACTCAAGAGACAGAGGCTGGCTAAAGGGATTAAAAAAATTACAAGCCAGGTATCTGCTGTTGCCAGGAAACATACATCTAACCCACAAGGACTCATCCCTTCACTCCGGGTGAAGGGATTGAAAACAATATTTCATGCAAATGAAAGCCAAAAGAAAGCTGGTGGAGCAGTTCTCATACCAGATAACGCAGACTTCAAATCATCAAAAGTAAATAAAGAGAAAGATGGTCATTATATAATGGTGAAGAGAACAATTCAAGGACATAACAACCCTAAATATTTATGCACCAAACACAAGTGCACACGGATTCATAATGCAAATCATACTTGATCTAAACAAAATGATAAACAGCAGCATCATAATAGCTGGAGACTTCAACGTCCCACTGACAGAATGGGACAGATCCTCCAAGCAGAAAATAAGCAAAGAAATGATGGACTTAAATAGAACACTAGAACACATGAACCTAACAGACATTTGCAGAACATTCTACCCCAAAACCGCTAAATATACATTCTTCTCATCAGCTCATGGAACACTCTCTAAGATTAAGCACATCCTATGCTACAAAGCATGTCTCAACAAATTTAAAAAATAGAAATTTTACCATGTATCTTCTCAGACCACAGTGGAATAAAATTAGAAATCAATGTCAACAGAAACACTCAACTCTACACAAAGTCATGGAAGTTAAACAACCTACTGCTGAATAGTTATGGGGTCAAGAAGGAAATTAAGATGGAAATCAAAAAATTATTCAAATTTAGATTTTCTTTATTGCCAGTCCTATGATACTGCCTTCATCTTTTCATTGTATCTTTCACAGTAGATTCCAACACTGCCTCCCATTCAAGAAAATGACTTTTGGAAGCATTTGAGAACTATAAAAATGTATTCAGACCTACTACCTATAGTTAATGAGTCCCTTAAAGCCAAGGTGTCATTAATAACATTGATTGTCTTGCCTCAGTAGCTATAAGTCTGACTAGGTATTAGGTAAGTGGATTTTATTTTATTATCTCAATTTTCAACATGATTTAATAATCTGCATTAATGTACATAGCTCTAGATATTCTGAAACCTTGACAAATAATTTTTGTTATTGTTCAAAGAAGAGACCTTCCTTAGCAGTCACTTACTTCTTCTCACTTACTTCTTACCATTGTGTTTTCATGGAATGACTTACATTGTTTTCAACCAGATTTTAACATAATACCAACACAAAACTAAAATTATGATTATTTGTCTATGATTTTTGTATTGTAACACACAATTTAGGAAGAAATTAAACAATGCTAGTCTTTTTGTAAAGCTATAATATGTAAGCAGAAATGCAAAAGAAAAAATCAGGAGTGCTAGAAAAAGACACAAATGTCAATTAAATGAATATATATTTTTTATGTATATATTATATATAACTGATAGAAAGACACAGATATTGAAAGATATTGAGATGAAAAAGGGTAAGGAAAATTCTTTCCTCTTAATAAATCAAAACTTAAAGAAGTTGATTATAATAGTCAATATGAAAATCAGTATAAATCTTTTCAGAGTTAAACTATTAGGAAATGTATTCATTTCCAAGTGCTGTTGTAAAAAATTACCAGAAATTGGGTGACTTTAGATATTTGATTTTAATGTGTCTCATCATACATTTTCTTGAGTTTATCCTACTGGAGTTCATTGAGCTTCTTTGACTGTGTAGATTAATGTCTTTTCTCGAATTTGGTATATTTAACCATTATTTCTTCGAATATCCTCTCTGCTCCTTTCCCATTCTCTCTTTTCCTCTGGGCCTCCTATAGTGTACATTTTAGTATACTTAATGATATCCCACAGTCCTGTAGGTTTTGTTCATTTTTCTTTATTTTTTCCTATCTCTTCCTCTGAGTAAATAATTTTAATTATTCTATCTTCAAGATTGCTGATTCTTTCTCTGCCTGCCAAAATCTACTATTGAAGCTATCATGAATTTTTTATGTCAGCTATTGTACTTTTTAGTTTCATAGTTTCTATTTTTCAATTATTGTTATTACTTTATTGATATTCTTTATTCATTCATTCATTGATCATTCTTTTGTTTTCTTTAAGTTATCTGTCCCTGTTTCCTTGAGCTCTTTGAACATATTCAAGAAAATTGACGTGAAGACTTCATTTAGTATGACCAACGTCTACACTTTCTCAGGGTCATTTCCTGTCAATTTATTTTTTCTACCTATCTTCCGCCACTCCATAAATTGGCCATTATTAATATAACATGATAACTACAGAAATCAGATTCTTTCCCCTCACCAGATTTTTCTGGTTGTTTTTTGTTCAGGACTGGAGTCATTCATTTATTTGTTGACTTTACTAAACTATTTTTTCCTAAGACTCCATTCCTTGTCATGTGTGATCACTGAAATCTCTGTTTCGTTATCTCAGTAATTATCCAGTAACCCGACCGAGATTTCCTTAAATACTTACCACCAGAGAAAGAGAATAGAAGAACTCTCCTGGTCTTTGCAGCTCGGCTCTAAGATGGGGCACACCTTAATGCTAAGTCAGCCTTACGACTCTGCCTTAACCTTCACCTTCTGCTTACATGGAGGCTACAGATCTGTGAGAGGTGCAAGCCTTGGATATTCTGAGGTCTTTTTCAAGAAAGTTTCTGGCCCCGGGTATGTGTTTTACTCCTGCTTTCATGGTCCATGGAGGTGACTCTTTTATTCCTTTACACCCCAAGAAATTTCCTCCTCAGCCTCTCCTTTCCCAGGCTTTTGAATATGTCTTAGTGACATTCTAGTGCTCCATTTGTTGTTTCATGTCCCAGGCAGTTATGGAAAGTATATTCTTTTAAAAAGTTTTGACAGACACCACTGCTGCCTAGAAAGCCACTCTTGCTTCAGGAAAGTGAAATGGAGGTCAACCTCTTCACCAGTCTCTCAGGGAATCTCCAGACTTGTGACAATACAAAACCAAAAATGTACAGCACTGTATTTTGAAAATAAGCTTTGTATTAGCCTCCTAGCACCAAGAAGCCAAACCAGGAATGCAGGTTGTTATTCCAAGGTACCACAGTGCTGAGGAATAGGGGATAATACTCAGGAAAGCACAATGTTTCCTTTCCAAGTGTAGCCAACTTTTTCTTCATTAAGCACTCCCCTTGTTGCTGTAAGATTCCAGAGTCCCCAAAATTTAATTCTGTCAGTTTTGTCAACTTAATGGCTTCTTTAGTGGTAAGACTGTTTCTTTGAGTTCCCTATTCTGCTATTTTCTGTCACCCAAAGTATGAGTTTTTAAGTTTGATGATGGTCAATTCAATCATTTTTTTCTTTTATGAATTGTTCCTGAAGCAGTGACTCTAAAATAATGGACAAAAGTACTCTTTCCAAGTGGATGTTTTCCATAGATTCAGTTCTGTATGCTTTCTTTAAAGTGAGCCTTTAAAAAAGAAAAGAAAGCAAAATAAATAAAATTCAGTTGAATATTATTGGGTATATCCACTATACAAAGGTCAGAGTTTCTGTGGCTGATATTGCTATAGAGTTAGACAGCTTCTCCACATAGACTCAAGCTATATAGTCTTTACCACTGCCTGCTAATCCAAGAGTATTGTATGCCATAATCATGACTTCCAGTCCTACAAATGCCCTTTATTATTAAAAGTAACAGATTATGTTTTAGCTCTGATAGTCATAGTAGAGCATGGACCACATGGCTGGCATTCCTATGCTGCCATTAAATGAAGCCCTGAATACACTGTGATAAGGACCTAACTAAAATAAACCATAAAATACCCAATCTTGGGTCACACATTTTATCTATTCTTTCTAAATTCACAAATGCCATATATTTATTTTAATAAATCTATAATATTTTACTAAGTCACTCAGCTAAAACTGTATGTTCTTCCTCACAGAATCACATCTCTGTCTAGTAAAACTATTTCTTAACCTTTTGTTGTACCATAGAATCTCTAGGTTAGGATTTCTTTTAGGTCCCAATTACTATACATTTCAATGTAATTCATTTTTTTTCATAGAAATTTACTAGAGAGCCAAGATGAGTCTTTCTTCCCTTAAAATAATAATAGAAGCTTATGAGATAATCTGGCAGCTGATGTCTCTGATAAACCATCTTCAGAAGTCATTTTATCAAAAAGACACCTGCGCTCAAATGTTTATTGCAGCACAATTCACAATTACAAAGATGTGGAATCAACTCAAGTGCTCGTCAGTTCATGAGTGGAATGACAAAATGTGATATATGTACACCATGGAGTACTACTTTTATGTATTCAGCCATAAAAAAGGATGAATTAATGGCTTTTGCAACAGTTTGAATGGAACTAGACACCATTATCCTAAAGTATCTAAAGAATGGAAAAATGAACACCACATGTACTTGCTATTAAATTGGAACTCATCAATGGGTACACATGTGCAGAGAGAGGGAAGTAAAATTCTGTGGAAATCAAGCAGGGGAGAGAAAAGAGAAGGGGATGAGCGAAAACCTACCTAACGGGTAAAATGAACACTATTTGGGTGATGGGCACAGTTATAACCATGACTCAAGCATTACAAAAGTGATCCATGTAACCAAAACTATCCATACCCCCTTAATATTTTGAAATTTAAAAAATAATATTAGAAGGATAATTTGAAAAATTATCAAGGAAGTGACCATTATTTCATCAATCTTCCCCTATTCTTCATGCAAGTTAAAATTCTATATTCCTTCAATAGCTAATGGCTCCCAAGGGAACACAATTAAAATGTTACCAAAATTAATTGTGTTGTAAATGCACTAGTTTTTCTGTCTCCAGAGACTGTTCTATTTGTTTCTCTCAAAAACAAGCTCTTCTATAATATTATATTCAAAAACACACATAAGTTACCTGTTTCTTTTGGAGAAAAGCTTTCTGGAAAACCTTTATCAATGAGCAATGTCAAAAAAGTCATGAAATATTTGATGTTTAGGCTTCAAAAAAAATCTTTTGGAAGTATGCCGATTGGATTTTCACATTCTCATGAACTGGATTTTGGATTGAGAAATGGATGGTTTATGACAAGGAGGAATCTAGACAAAATCTTTAAATTTTAGTAATTGATTAGCTGTACAAAAGTGAATTAGTCTGATAAAAGATGTAACACTGAAGAAAGCCTTTTCTATCTAAAACACATGCTTCTCTTATTATAAATAATCAGAAACCTATTTAGGTTTAAACTATGACTTGAATCCACGAAGGAGTAACAAAAAAGTGAGTATATTTCTTCTTTATTCATGTTGTTAATTTGTCTTTCTAAATTATGGAACTCTTAACAATTACTCTCTGAAATGCATCATGAAGGCATTTGTCAATTCTTTCATTATTTTCTCTGCCAAGGTCTTCCTAAATTTGTCATAGCTGAGTTCAGAAGTATACAACACCTGCCTCAGGAAGGAGTTAGGCAGCATGTTTTTAGATAAACCTTAGTTGATATGACTTAGTGCAGTACTACAAGACACAGAATAAACTACACCATTTCATTGTATCTGTGCCCTTCACAATGCCTCACACTTTGACTCTGTTCATTAAGTCAGCCTATTCGCATGGTTCACTCAAATATCACCAACCTGGTTTCTCTTTTCCTGGTACTGGAAGCAGTAGATCATGCTGAGGAATCCGGGTAAATATCTTTAAGGTGTTGATTGTCTGCCTCACTGGAATTTTAAGATACTCATTACCTAAAATTCCTATTTTGTTGGCACACACTACTACTGGTATCTATAACAATTGGGATTGACTAATTCATCATAATTGATGCATGGATGCAGAGCTTAGTCCATAGAGCTAAAACAAACTTTTGAATCTTGATACCAGTCCTAATCAGGGTAGCATATACATTATTCAATCATTAGTTCACTCTTTCACTTATCAAATAAAATTGAACCTCAGTCTGCGTTAAACACTGGAAGTGGTGCAGTAAAAGATGAACATGGATGTAACCCTATCTGTATATACTACCCATGTGACCTTGGGCAAGTTACATAACCCATCTGTACATCAATCTTCTCATCTGCAAAATGAGCCTCTTAGCAGAGCCTACCCTGAAGATTGGGCATAGGGTAAAGTCTATATAGATCTTTTCTATAATAGGAGAATGAAAAAGTGGAGAGGAGAAGAAGAAGGGGAAAACAAAATTTATTATATTTTATGCTATATGATTTTATTATTTCTTTTTTTGTATTTCAGCATATTATGGGGGTACAGATGTTTAGGTTATGTATGTTGCCCTTGCCTCCCCCCCAAGTCCGAGTTTCAAATATGCCCATTCTTTGGGTGGTGCACATTGCACTCTTTGTGTATGTATCCCTCTCCTTCCTCCCCCCTCCCCCCCACCCCCTGCCTTATATCCAATAGATGTTATTCTTATATGTGCACTTATGTGTTGACCAGTTAATACCAATTTGATGGTGAATACATGTGGTGCTTGTCCCTCCATTCCTGGGATACCTCACTCAGTAGAATGCATTCCAGCTCTATCCAGGAGTATACAAGAGGTGCTATATCACCATTGTTTCTTAAAGCTGAATAGTACTCCATGGTATACATATACCACAGTTTATTAATCCACTCATGTATTGATGGACACTTGGGTTGTTTCCACAACTTTGCAATTGTGAATTGTGCTACTATAAACATTCGGGTGCAGGTGTCTTTCTTATACAGTATCATTTGCTCTTTTGGGTGATGCCCAGTAATGGGATTGCTGGATCGAATGGTACTTCTACTTGTATCTCTTTAAGATATCCCCATATTGCTTTCCACAGAGGTTGCACTAGTTTGCAATCCCACCAACAGTGGTTGAATGTGCCTATCTCTCCGCATTCACGTCAACATTTATTGTTTCGGGACTTTTTGATAGAGGCCAGTCTCACTTGAGAAGTGATATCTCATTGTGGTTTTGATTTGCATTTCCCTAATGATTAGAGATGTTGAGCATTTTTTCATATGTTTTTTGGCCATTATTCTGTCTTCTTTTGAATCAACTTCTTTTCTTACATACATCTGCTCCTCTCTGATCAACCACCCTCTCCCTGCAAACAGAAACTGACATACAGGTACACACATACAGATGCAGACACACACACACACACACACACACACACACTCAGAATTTACCACTACCAGAAGTAGATCTTTCAAATGAAACCTGGGAAGAGCTTCATACTCAAACTTCTGCACTTCATTTAATTTCTGGTGTGGAGTCAGCTAATGTTCATTGAGTTTGAGAAGGGAAGAATAGAGAAAAGGGTGGGGAGATACTGCACCCATTTTGGAGAAAGGAAGATTGAAAGAAGAGGGAATGAAAAAGAATACCGGGGGTACGACAGCTGTAGGAGAAAATCCTGGATGACTCGAACACGAGTGATCTGTTGAGACAGAGTTAGTGTCCAGCATTGTTTCACTCTGGGACTGTCTTGTGTATGACTATGTCCAGAATACACCATCTGCACACAAAGTCCAGTGGGACACCACCACCCGCACACCACGTGCCAGTAGAGGAGTCTACTGTTGGAGGGAGCCAAGATCGGTTTTCTCTCATTACTTGAGAATATCAACTTTTCCAAGGGAAGACATTTGCTGTTCTGTTCTCTTCTTAGTTTTTAAGGAAGAGAAAACACAATTTTGTTCATGGTTTATATTGGGAAAGTCACTGCCACCTCCCTGCTCTCCACCCTTATCCCTGCGACTGCTGCCACAATCAAGAGGAGCACAAAATACCTTTTATTAAATCCACCTTCAGAGGGAACACTGCAAGAGGAACACAATAAAATTTTTGAATGGTCTTTGGGTCATTATTCATAAAATAAAACTAACAACAATTTGGTGAGATTTTTTTAATGGCTTAGCACCATCATAAAAATGGGAGACAGGTCTTAGGAAATGGCCCTGAGTTGAGAGATAAGTGGTAAAACATCAGTGGCCTCGGTTTCTAATGATGCAAAACCAAGACTAAATAATTAATGCTACTTCAGTATGACTATGGTCTGGCTCTTGGAAAAGAGATGTTCAACGGACTAGAGAGAAGCACAGCTGTGTTTTAGATAACAGAAACCCAGGTAGTACCTTATTTATGTCATATTTCCACTTCTGACAATTTTTGGTATTCATATTTGGGTTAGAGCATGATGATAAATATTTCAATTAATGTTAAACATCTCTGAATAAGTTAATTTGGTTTACAGTGAGTGTAAATAAAACAAAACAGAAACACTTTGATACAAACCAACAGAACATTCTGACTTCCGACAATTGGCCTAGTAATAGCATAATGATAATCGTTCAGAAGCAGGAGGACAGTTATTGGCTGTAGTTAGTCCTGTTTATTCTAAATTCTGTTTATGTGATACAAAATGCAAAGAGAATTGGACAATTATCCATCTGATTTTATCAGTGTAGACAGCTAAACCAGCTTATTCAGCAGGGATGTAGAGCCCTGACTAGCAACACTGATCAAATCAAGAGAATAACTGCCAGATCTTTCCTTTACTTTACTCTGAGTAGATGCTGCCTTGAGGAATGGCTTAGATTCAAAGGCTCTGACTATTTGAAATCCCCCAAAAGTCTGTTAATTGGAAATCTTTGAACAGCTAAAATTGTGTAGCCTGGGTTGGTTGGCTAACTCGTTCTTAGACATCATAAATTCAGCTACCTTAAAATGGTAAAAAAAAAAAAAAGATAAACATAATAATTATAATAGCCTGATTTTGCTGTTAAAAAGGATGTAAAACAAACTCACATTTGGGGTAGTCAGTTATTCCTAGATTTGGCAAGATAGCCAGGAAATGTAGACATGAATTTTTCAGTTTATAACTGTGTTTCATGTCTGAGTTCTTTAAGCACAGGGTTACATGATAATTCCTTTTGTCAGCACCAAGGTTTATTAATGTCAACAGTTAACAGAGAAGACTAAACAACAATTTTGCTATTGCATTATAATTCTATTCCTTAGAAATTAACCTGGTAAGATTTTCAGAGACATATTTAATTTTTTTCCAAAGAATCCACCTTATTTATAAAATAATGAGAAGCAAGAGTGAGCAGACAGTGCTGGATAGATCTCAGGAGAGTTAAAGGGAGAAAATGTTCAGAGTTAAGGAGACTAACAGAATCCAACACAGGTAGTTGAAGGGCTATAAGTCTCAGTTTATTATGACAACACTGTAAGAAACACAGATCCAAGTCAAGATTGGTTAGAACTCCCTTGTGCATATGTGGATGGTTACCTAAATCACATAAATGCACACACATACACACACACACACACACAGTCCTCATTTGCCTCAACCTGGGTTATATTACCACCCTCCAAACAAACAAACATAATAGTTCTTTGAGTAAACTCCATAAATCTCCATGCCCACAAGATTCTTCAGGCAGAGAATGGGTAACTTTGATATAATTCCTTCCTGGATGATTGCCAATGGAGACGGTACTCTTGAATACGTGAATAGTAAATATTCCATATTACTTCTCTGAAGACTTGGCAGAACTTAATCGGTTCCCATAAAACAATAACGTAAACAACTATGAGTGTTTATCCATTTGCAACTCAGTTGATTATCTTCTAAGGAGTATGAGACTAAATCAACTTAATTTAGAAATATCACTTTGTTTAGAATCTAGAAGTATTTAGAGTTCTTTCCAGAGTTGCCCAGTGTCAAAAGGAGTAGAAAAAGAAGCAAGAACTGAAAAAAAATGGAGGAAGGAAGGAAAGAAGGAAGAAAAGAAGGGACGGGAGGAAGGGGAGAAAGAAGACAGAAAAAAAGACAGAAAGAAGGAAAAGAAAAAACTATGGAGAAAGGTCACTTCCCAGAAATGAATAAATTAACCATTTGTTTCATCAAATTTTTTTGAGTATCTGTTAAATTTCAGCATTGTTTTAAGCATATTAAATATACTAAGGATGCAAAAAAGCAACCCTTATTATAACTATCTATACAGCACTTAAAAACTAAACATTTAAATTTATTTAACAAGCAATCCAGTGAAAAACTATGATTACCATTGCCATTTTATAGATGAGAAATTTTCAACTCAGGGTAATTAAGTTACCTGAACAAAGTTGCTCAGCAAAGTTGCTTACAAAGTTGGGAAGAAATGCATCATGACTTCAAGGAACTCTCACAAAAAATTAACTAGCAAGGCAACTAGTAAGTTATGCCATCAGGAAACTTGCCACTATGAATGAGTGGTATAGAGTTAACAGCAGTAAGATTTCAGAGGCAAGTGAGATCAAGAAATGTTTCATGCAAAGGTGGCTTTTGAGGAATGCCAACAGAAATGGTTGAGAATTGGATAAGCAGATAAATGATAGGGACCATTTCAGTTAAGGGAAATTCTGTGAGCAGAGGTGCTGACTAGTTCAGAATTTGTAACATTGAAGGAAGGTTTGCAAAAGTTTTCTAAAAGCAGACTGTGAAAGGAATCATGAGTTAAAGAGCTTGTGATTCAATATCGAGGTGATGGATAGCATTCAAAGTTCTGAGCAGGAAATGACATGAAGAAAATAGAGTTTGGGAGAAGGTCAATTTGGCAACAGTTTGTAATATGTATTAAGGAAGAAAGAGATTAGAGGTGGAGGTGTGTGTTAGGACTGCGGTCTCCAACTCTTGGGCTGCAGACCAGTACCAGTCTGTGGCCTATTAGGATCCAGGCTGCACAGCAGGAGGTGAGCAGAAGGCTAGCTAGCGAGGTTTCATCTGTATTTACAGCTGCTCCCCATCACTCGCATCACTGCATAAGCTCTGTTTCTTGTCAGATCAGCAGGGACATCAGATTCTCATAGGAGCACAAACCCTACTGTAAACTATGCATGCGAAGGATCTAGGCTGTGCACTCCTTATGAGAATCTAATATCTGATGATCTGAGGCTGAGGAAAGGCAGTGATGCTAGTGCTGGGGAGCAGCTGCAAATACAGATTATCATTAGCAGAGAGGTTTGACTGCACAGAGACCATAGTAAATCGATTGCTTGTAGACTTATATCAAAACTCTATCAGTGAGTGTAAGTGACAATTAAGCTGCATCTGGTGGCAGGCTTTAAGTCAGAATCCAGCACTTATTTCAGTCTGTGCATGGACCTCCCATTATTTTATTTACCACTTCCATTTGTGCCTCATTCTCACGCTGTGCACTTGTCTCAGTCACAGTTTGGGTAAATCCACAAACTAACCCTAGCAAAAATGACTGAAAAACAAACATTGCTGAAGAGCTTCTTTAAAAGGGGAAAAGATCCAATGATGAGACAGCAGAAGACTCAAAGACTGCTAACAAAATGAAAGCTACATTTAAAAGAAAATACCAAGAGTCCTACTTAAATTACGGGTTCATGCAACAGGTGATTCACATTCTGCAAGCCTGCTTTGTATAACATGTGGTGACTGGCTATCCAGTGAAGACATGAAACCTTCAAAACTGCTTCCCCACGTGGAGACCAAGCACCCTGCATTAAAAGACAATCCTTTGGAGTTTTTCAGAAGAAAAAATGTGAACACAAAGAACAGAGGCAATTATTGAAGGCCACCACTTCATCAAATGTGTCTGTACTGAGAGCATCATTCATAGTGGTTACCACATCGCTAAAGGTAGGAAACCCTTTACTATTGGTGAAGAGTTGATCCTGCCCGCTGCTAAGAACATTTGCCCTGAACTTTTAGGAGAGGCTGCAGTTCAAAAGGTGGCATGTGTTCCTCGTTTGGCTAGCACCATAACTAGACAAATTGGTGAAATAGCAGAGGATATGAGGCACAATTGTTAGGATTAATGAGTTATCATGGTACTCAATCCGGGTTGACAAGTCTACTGATGTTGGCAATAAGGCAATGATGCTTGTTTTTGTGTAAGATATTTTTCAGGAGGATGTGCATGAGGATGTGTTATGTGCACTTTTGTTGCCAACCAACACCAAAGCTGCAAAACTTTCAAGTTTTTGAATGATTACATATCAGGAAAACTGAATTCATCATTTTGTGTCAGTATATGCACGGACGGAGCAGTGCCATGACTGGATGGCTTTCTGGTTTCTCTACTCCAGAAGGTCGCTTCTGAATCTGAGTTTACACACTGTGTCATCCGTAGAGAAATGCTGGTTAGTCGAAAAATGTTACCTGAACTAAACAATGTTTTGCAGGATGTGACTAAAATTATCAACCACATTAAAGTACATGCCCTTAACTCATGTCTGTTTGCACAGCTCTGTGAGGAGATGGACACAGAGCACACACGTCTTCTCTTATACACCGAAGTGAAGTGACTTTCTAAAGGTAGATCACTGGCCAGAGTTTCTGAGTTATGAGAGCTGCTCCAGAGATTTCGTTTAGAAAAACAGTCACCACTGGCAGCACATTTCAGTGACACAGAATGGGTCGCAAAACTTGCTTACTTGTGTGACATATTCAACCTGTCAACAAACTCAATCTGTCACTTCAGGGAAGAACGACAGCTGTGTTCAAGTCGGCACATAAAGTGGTTGCATTCAAAGCCAAACTGGAATTATGGGGATGACAAGTGAACATTGGGATTTTTGACATGTTTCAAACATTAGCAGAGATTTTGAAAGAGATTGAGCCAGAGCCTTCTTTCTCTCAGCTGGTGCATGATCACCTGTCTCGGCTTTCAATAGAGTCAGCATTACTTCCAAACCATAAAAGATCCCCGAACTGGGAAGGAATGGATCTGCAACCCATCTGTGAATAAGCCAGGTGAATCCACTTTGTCATTGATAGAAGAGGATCAACTGCTTGAGATCACAAATGATGGTGACCTTAAAAGTATGTCTGAGACAACTTCAAATCTCCATATGTTTTGGATTAAACTCAAGGTGGAATATCCTGAGATTGCCACAAAAGCACTGAAAAGCCTGCTACCATTTCCAACATCCTGTCTTTGTGAAGCAGGGTTTTCTGCAGTGACAGCAACCAAAACGAGATTACAGAGTAGACTGGACATAAGCAGCATGCTTCATGTGTCACTGTCTTCCATCACCCCCAGATGGGACTATCTAGATGCAAAAAAGCAAGATCAGGGCTCCCACTGATTTTGCATTATGGTGAGTTGTATAATTATTTCATTATATATTACAATGTAAAAATAATAGAAATAAACTGCACAGTAAATGTAATACACTTGAATTATCCTGAAACAATCCCTCTGATCCCCTTCCCAGCCTATAGAAAAATTGTCTTCCATGAAACTGGTTCCTGGTACCAAAAAGATGTGGAGACTACTGGAACATGTTTCCCTAAAATAATGAAGATTGCTCTGTAGGCTTCCTCAAGCAGAGGGGTCAGGGAGGATAATTCAAACCGGGTAACAGCAGAAGAATTATAAAACTAAGAGTCTATTTCATAAGGATATTCCACTTGATTATATAATAGTTTATATAATAAATATAAGATTTATTAAGGCCTCAAGAATTCATAGGTATTATGAGGGAAAGCAGCACTCATTAAAGAGTGTGGAAGAACTAATGGATGAGGAAAGATATAAGTCAGAACAAGCTGATTGTGATGGCTCACACCTGTAGTCCCAGGTACTCAAGAAGCCTAGGCAGGAGGATCAGTTGAGCCCAGGAGTTTGAGTCTGTTGTGCACAAAATTGATGACTGTGAATAGCTACTACATTCCAGCCTGGGCAAAATAGCAAGACCCCCATCTCTATATTAAAACACACACAAACACACACACACACACACACACACACTTAACAGCATAAGCGGCAAATGAGAGGTGTGAGAAGTGCTTGAATGTAAAAATCCTACAGAAGAGGGAATCATTTCCCCAGAAGACTACCAGAAGGAAATAAAGGACTGTGACATGAAGACCACAGGGAATGTTGCCTGACAGACAGAGCTATTGGATGATGGAGTAGGCTCCCAAGAGAAGCTGTGGAAATGTCATTGGCCAGGACATCTAAGGTGAGTTTGAATAAAGCTATAAACATCTGCCACGAGAACAGTTCTGCATCTGCATTAAAAGGACAGGAGAGCCAAGTGGATCATTCCACCTCTAATATATTTGACTCCACACTAAGTTAAATTGAACATCAAAACACCGCTTGCCTTGGTGACAACATTTTTTACATCTTCCAGCAGGTGGAGTGCTCTGAGACACATACACCCCTGTCCTCGATCCCCTTGGATGCTGTTTACATTTTTATCACCCTCTCCAAACTTCAAGTATCCCCCTTATCCTTTACTGTTGATTTGACCACCTATATCAGAGGCAATAGAAACTCTCTCTCTCTCTCTCTTTCTCTCTCTCTCTCTCTCTCTCTTTCTCTCTCTCACACACACACACACACAACCCCCCACACACACACACACACACTTATTACTTCCTCCTTGTGGTAGACACTATCAACTACTTACCAAATCACCAGTCTTTTCTATGCTTATAGAACTCAAACTTTTCAGTGCCTGGGTACTCTAAACTCAACACAGAGGGGACAAATTCTGCATCCTCAGTAAGTAGATCATAATTGCTATATGCCATAGTCATTCAAATTCTTCTTGCTGTTGATAGGTTTAGTAATCGACATGTGTCACAATTCTCAACAGAGATGTTAATAGAAGTCTATTAGGAAGTTTCTGGAAATGTTTTCCTCAATCTTGAAAGGGGTACAGCTCTAACTCAAACTATTTGTATTAGGGTTACCAAAATCTTTTATTTATTTATTTATTTATTTGTGTATAGGTTACATGCAAAGGGTCACCAAAATCTAACTGACCGACCTATTAACCTCTTTTCAATCCTTATCCAACCTGGAATCTTTGTAGCTTGAACTCTCTTACCTACTCCTTCTTTTAATGCTACTTATTATTATTATCTTGTTTTTCCTAGTTCTGAATCTCAGGATCCTTCATGGCATCCTCCTCCTGTGTTTACTGTTTGGATGCTGTTGTATACTGATTCCATTTGTGGCATGGTTCCCTTCTTTCTACTCTACATGCCCTTTGAAGGTGGTTGTCTACATTTCCCTGGCTTCTATAGTGATTATGTTACCATTCCTTCTTTCTTGAGTTTGGGATCCATATTTCTTTCTATTCACTAGGTGTTTTAATGGGAATTTCATGGAAGTAACCCACTCATTCTGCAAAATAAGTGTCCAAATTATATCTTCCTATTGACATCTCTATGTTAATTTCATGACATTTATAAACTGGAAACCCTGGATTTGTTTTAGACTGCTTCCTGTCTCTCAAATCCCTGCTTATAGTCAGCTAACAAATTTTATGAATTACGGTCCAAATGTTTATTGAATATCTTTATCTTTTATTAATGCTACTTCTACTTCAGTTGACATTTTTATCTTCAACATTAAAAAGTGTGCCCTTAAGTAATAGGTTCAGACTCTTACTGAACTGGTGCTGATGATGCTGAGACACAATCCTATGGGAAGTCTAGTAGAATCATGTAACACTGATGTTATTAGAGTCTTGTTAATCTTGTTCACAGTAAAATCTTAAATGACTACCTTTTACCTCAAGAGCCAGAAATCTTCAGTGTGGTAAACTAAGGATTTTTCATTTGATATCCTTTTTTTCCCCACACAGAACTCTGAAATGATCATAGTCACAATTTTCAGCATTTCATTCCACAATTAATCAAGATCAGGAGGCATATGTTAACCAACAGCTGTTTTCTGTGAATAAAGAAATAAAGCACTTTTATTCATACAACAATATCCTCCCTTCCTGCTGGTGTACCTTTTCTACATCACAAGCCCCCCAAAATCTTTAATATTTCTCGTGTGTAAACAAAAGAAAAAGTCATTGAGCATATCCTCATCTTATATGTCATACACATATGCCAAGAAATAATTATTACTATGCGTATCAGTGGTGTCATCCAACAATAAATTCACAGGCCTGGAAGAGTAGCACTATTTAATATAGAATGTAGAATATAGAATAAATTAAAACCTGTACAACGAGAAGGAGAAAAGAAACGGAAGTAGAATGAACAAATACAAAGGTCACAAAAGTAGCGGTGATTGTGTACAAAAACAGGAAGAAAGTCAACATAACCACGTAGTATATCATGGAGAAAAGGGTAGGACAAAAGTTTGGGGAGGAAGACTCCTTATGGTCTTTTGGCAAAAGTAAGAACATGGTATTTCAAAGTAAAGGTGTAGCAGGAGTGTGTATGGTGCAATTTGTCTATTAAAAGTATTATTTTAGCTGCTTTGTGGAGAACAGACTGTATATAAGACGGCGGCAGAGAGATGAGTAGGAAATAACCTAGAAGACAGATTAGGATAGCTCAGATTAAGGTCAAAGCAGTAGAAGTAATAGGAGATGATTGGATTTAGAATATTATCTTTTTAAATTGGAGCCACATTTGATAAACTGTGTGGTGTTGGGGAAGAAGCTAAATCAAGGCTATTTCCTAGGTTTTAATCTCATACCTGAAATTTTACGAGAAGTGATCACGAAGTTCTCAGTTTTAATGTTTGAACTCAAATCTATTACCTTCCTTCCCATAGCATCTCCTCCTCTTTCACTCCTTCTTAGAATTGGCTACTCTATGGATCCATCTACTCATGCTAGAAACTTGACATATTTATCAACACATTTATTATCCTTGGCATGTCTGTTGCAATTAGTCCCCCAAATGTAATTACTAGGATCTGTAAATCCAATTTCTAAAATATCTCGAACCTGTCCACTTTCTGAATTTCTACTAAAACATCCTGGTCAAAAGCATAACTATCTCTTTCTTGGAAATTTATAATAATTAACTAATTTATCTGAATCTGTTTTTCATCTGCATATGTTTATCACATAGTACCCTGAATGGTCTTGATAAAAAACAAAACTCATTTCAAATATCTTTTAAAATCCTTCAGTGGCATCCACTTGTTCTTAGAATGAGATCCAAAATCTTTTAAATGGTCAATGAGGTTCTGTAGGATCTAGCTCCTGTCCACCTGTCCAGCACTGCTTCATAACCATTCTCCTTTCCAATCCCAATATTCCAGTCACGTGGGTCTACTTCAGTAGCTCAAAAACCCCATACTCATCCGTGACTCAGGGCATTTGCACATGCAGTTCCATCATCTGCCTTAACACTTCACTATTCACATTCCCCCTTAAGATCCCAAGATAAATGTTATTTCTACAAGGAAGGAACTGCTATTTTATGTTCTTACAACACCTTGTATTCTTCCCTTATCACACTATTAACAATGGCAATTATCTTTGTGAACATCTATTGAATACCAACCAGTGTGTGTCTCTCAACACACTGTGAGTCCTATGAGGAAAGGAAATGTATCTGATTTACTTCTCCAGTTAGTCATTTCCTTCTCTCCTTCTTTATTAACTCTTTCTAATAAGTGTATAATAATATTGGCTTTTAAGTAAAATGAAAGTTATTGAATATTTTTAACCAGGGAATAATATGATCCAATGTGTATACTTGGAACACAATTCTCCAGTTGGTCTGTGGAGAATGACCAGGTAAACTAGAAGTGTGGCAATGAGGAAATTAGAGATAAGTGAGGAAGCAAGGAGGAAGGAGTCTAGGATGATACAACTGGACATAAGTATGTACAGAAGTGTAAAGGGCAGGTCTAGGTAGCAGTGAGGAGAGATGGTTATGTAAGATTTTTTTCATGATAATCTAATTTTTCCACTAACATCAGGCCATGAAGGAAAGCAGAAAAATGAGGAAGTGATTCAAAGGGGATGTGGTATTAAGGGAGGTTATAAAGGTAAAGATGTTTTCATACTGCTTAGGAAGGATCCATAGAGAGGGAAAGGTTGTTGAAGTAGGAGTCAAAGAGGATAACTTGAAAGGCAAGTCCCTAAACAGGTGAAACAGGACAGGACCTAGGGCACAACCAGAGAAATGGATTTTTCAACAGAATGGGTGGGGCAAACTTCCCTGTCACTGGGCGGAAGAACGTTAAATGCAGTGATTGAGAGATGGAGGCATTTGCATTTGATAGCTTCTAATTTCTCAATTAAATATGATATGAAATCATCAGGTGAGAATGAGAACGTAAAGGGTATGGGAGCTTTGAGGAGAAAAGATATAATTATTTCTGAGCATGGGAAGACTACTAGACAAATATATTTGGAATTTCAGGCAGTACTGAGTGACTGAGGACTATGGGCATTAATTTAGGGTGAAACTTATCAGCAGATAAATTTTAATCCAGAAATATTTTACCATACAGTTGCAGGTATAGAGAATAAGATAGTTAAGTAAATTGAGGGTTATAGATTAGAAGGTGAGTACAAGAGGGAAGCATAACAACAGAATTAAAGATATCCATAAGGAAGTCTTTATGATTATGGTTAGAAAAACAATGAAAGCAGAAAGATAATGGTAGGGTCAATGGATTGGAACTCTGGATGAGATCAAGGATTGTTGCAGGGAGAGAGCCTGAGTAAATGAGGGAGAGGGTCAGAGGTGGTAGTGTCAGAATTGGGTGTTTGATATTGACATTGAAACTTAGGAGTGGTTTAATTTCTCATGATGACAAGATACAGGATGTGACAAGGAAGTATGTGGCTGGGATATGGATGCAAAACAAATGGAAATATGCAGGGGGCAAGACATTGGATAGATCATCCACTTGCATGGTGCAATTATGACACCAGTAACAAGAACTGGAGGCATGAGAATGACTGTGAACCAGAATCAAAGTTTTCAGTAAATGAGGAAATGTCCCAAGTCTGACACAGCAAAAGGGAGAACAAGAAAGGGGATACAATGATACAACATGCATGTCAAAGAAAGAAGCAGGTTTGTTTTATTTTTATTTTGTTTTGTCTTATTTTCTGGAGAATAAAGGGGTAATGATCTAGAATTAAAGAACATCAGCAAGTAAGCCAAGCAGATATGGATTCTGCCTTAATGAAACTTATGAACTAGTGAGAGAAAAAGATATTAATCAAGCAAGTAAGTAAATAAGTATATAAATTACAAACTCTGACAAGCGCTATGAAGGAACGGTATAGGCCACTGTGAGAGCATGAAGTACAGTGACCAAACTGATCCATGGGTGAGGGTAATCCGAGGATGTGATATTTGAGCAGAGAGTCAAGGATTAGCGTAAGTTAGGTAAGCAAAGGATGTTTGAGGAAAGAGATGATAACACAAAAAAATGGTGTTTTTAGGGAAAGCAAAAGTTCAGGAGAGTTAAGGGAAATTTTGCAAGATTTGAAAGTGACCGAGGCGGAAGGATCATGTGAGGTCAGGAGTTTGAGACCAGCAAGAGTGAGACCAGCAAGAGCGAGACCCTGTCTCTACTAAAAAATAGAAAGAAAAGGGCAACTAAAAATAGAAAAAAAATTAGCTTTGCATGGTGGCACACTCCCATAGTCCCAGCTACTCAAGAGGCTAAGGCAGGGGGATACTTGAGCCCAGGAGTCTGAGGTTGTGTGCTAGGCTGACGCCACAGCACTCTAGCCTGGGCAACAGAGCGAAACTCTGTCTCGGGGGAAAAAAAAAAAAAATGAAAGGGACAGACATGATGGATCAAGGGAAAAGCTGAACTACCAAGAGATAATGAATTAGTCTGTAAACTAAGGATGATACTAGGTTTAAAGAGAGGGCGTACAGAGAGTATGTAAGCGAGAGAGATTTTGGAGAGGAGATTGTGGCCAGAGAGTGGGAGAGTATCCTTCAGAAGTATGACAGTTAAAGTGTTTCATAAGATCCAGGGATTGTCCATATGACTGAGTTGTATGAATGAAGTCATCTAACAGATGAAGTTCTAGTCATTACTGGTTTGGCTAAACTGTTAAAAATATTATAATCCAGATGCAAAATTCCTCAATAAATTTAAATAAATGAGTATGAAATTACAGCAAAAAGGAGGAATCAAAAGAAATGTTTTGTACAAGGATGAAGGAATATACTCTGGACAAATTGTGTAAGTTACATAAGCTCTGAATCTCAGTTTTGTTGCATATAAAATAGTAATAATAACCCCTGTCCAAAATAGCTCTTATGGAGCTAGCTGTAATGCAAAACACCTCACAGAGAACCCAGCCTATAGTAGAAATAAAAGATAGTTACATCAATTGTCATATTAATATTTATTAGTAGTTACTGGTTATTTTATTGATTGTTTAAAGAAGATTTCCATTTTATTTGGCAGCCTAATAAATATGGAATCACTACATTTACGTATACAAGGAGAAAGGGAGCAGCATTGAGAAGAAGGTCTAGCATGTCCATACTTAATGATTTTTAAAGACGTGGGTGAAGTTACAGAAACAGAAATGATACTACAATGGGGGTGGAGCAGAGTGAGTGGTGTACGGGAGAAGGAGGGCTCTCCATTCTTTCTTTGACACTGTCCCCCTAAAAAGTACGGTCCTAGGTGGCCTATCAACCAGCAAGTACTATCATTTCCCAGTCAAGAACCCTGAAGTACAAAAAGCTTTGCGCAAGGTCACAGCACAACTCGACAGCAGAGACAAGACCGGAAACTCATGTCATTAACGCCTACTTTACTTCTATATCCACTGGACCATGTTAATTTTCTTGTGTTTGCTTAATCCTTGGATATGGTGTCTCCATTCCTCCTGAGTCTAGAGGCCTGGCAAATATGGCATATCACAGTGTTCTTTCCTGTAACACCCACTGTGTTGTGAGTTGAGCAAAAAGGGTGGTGACTTGGGAGGCAAATAGCACTCAAAAGAGTTCACTCACATATTCTTCAGCCCCGACTCCCCTACTGTTGCTCTTGGAGCCCCATCATCACTTTAGGATGAAGTAACCGTAGTTATAAGCCATTGCCTCTCACCTGGACTCCTAGAAGCCGGAACTGGTGGGGCAGATGTAATTCACAGGGTCACTGTGGGAGGGCAGAGCTAGCTGTGAGGTAGCACTCTCCCTCTTATTCGGAAGCCCACTTAAGGCTGAAAGTAGCGATACTCCAAAGGCAGTGTGCACTTCTTCTGTCTGTAATATCTTTAGCTATTATCACAATGCGTATCGCACTTTAGGGGGTAACCCACTGATACAGTTCAGCTTGACTCTAAAATGTACAGTAATGAACTGCAGCAGCTGTAGTGCTCTAAATCAAAGATTCCTAGTGCAGGCGAGGGAATGGGAAGGGTAGTACATCCTCTCTGTAAGTAGATTCTTTGCCAGGGAGCTTGCTTGCTACCTTAAAAGTAAAATCCTATTATACCTGTGAAACCCCACTGCGAAGGGCAGAGTCAGACAACCATCACAAAGCAACTTGGGCAAATTCCTCAGAGGCCAGGCTGGTAGGCAGAGCTTTAAGGGACAACAATTATCCCATCTGCTGAATCTCTTGAAAAATAGTAAAAAAAGTGCAGGTCATGGCATAAGCCTTGGGTAGGCACCACTGCTCTCTTGGGCAATCCCCAAGGGCCAATCAGAATAGCAAAGCCACACACCTTGCAGAAATAGCCACCTTTTTAGTCCAGCTAAAGAAATATAGATTGGAAAACAAAAACAATTTTTCGTAGACCCATGCAGAAGCTTTTGGGAAACTGTTGTGGTTTCTACTAAGTTTATAAAATAATCCCTATGCAATAATGAACAGGGGAGATTTGGAGCCAGTAGAAATTAGAGAAAGTAAAATTACTATTATATACACTCTGGGAGCCCTGACTATATTAATGCAAATTCATTTTAGAGATTGCTAAATTATTTATATAGTCATGGAATTTGTAAACTTCCCTATCTTCCCCAGAGCATTTTCTTATTAGGGTTCCCTGAACATCAGAGGGATAGCAAGCAAAGAGATGAGGTCGGAGCGTCTATTAACTGGCTACCATCCATACATCGACAAGGTAGCATGAGGACACATCCTGAGGAGAGTGACACAAGGAACCAGAAGGGTTACAATCCTCTTCCCGCTTCTTCTGTGCCTTCTGTTTGAAATGTTTGGAAGTCATTTCATGCAAGAAGGTGAGGTGTACCAGGATGGAAGGTAGAGATCAGACCTCTGCCTTCAGGGAAAGGAGGAGTAGCCAAATGAGAGCACAAGACAAAGAGAAACAGAAAACTTCTCCAAGAAGTAATCTGCCCTGCAGAAGAGAGACTTTGAAATTGCTATTTCACAAAAATGTAATTTTTTCAAAACAGAAACCATCTGACCTCAAGGTTAGGGATAAGAGCAGGAAGGAACTATCCACTCCTCTCTTCCAAAGTCTCATCTCAAGATTATTAATATTATTCTCTCCTCCTTTCCTTCAGTGTTAAAGCTAATATGGTAATAGCTTGTCAACATGTTGCTACTAACATTCGGAATAAAAAAGCAAATTATTACTAAGTATTACCCTTTCCCTAATTCACTCTTTCTGTGTGAATATCAAAAGTTCACACAGAAAAAAATCAACACTTATGCCTAAATAATTCAGATTATGAATCAGTTGTCCACTTCATAGCAACTGCTAATTTACAGATGTTCTTTCCTTCTTCATCCCCAATGCCCTCTTTGATGAAGATGTTTTCTTTTTCCTAATTTTCTACTGATTAAACATTTCAAGGTATGTTGTCTAATCATGACATGGAGTTATTTGGAATTTATAGGAAGCATTCTGATTTTTTTTTTCTCCTGGTAAATCCAGTCATCTTTCTGCGCTCACGCCTGACTCCATCGTATCTGTAACACACACTTTTTGTACCTGGTTCTTTCTGAACAGTGTTATTCCTGGGTAATAATTGAGACTTTATTAATTGAGTTGTTTTCCAAGATATTTTGTAATTTAATTTGTACCACAGTGTAGTATTTCTTTAGGTATGCTAGATTGTTTGAGGATACATCAAAGAACTAATTTTATTTTCCATTCCTAGTTTAACAAAGCCATCATGATATGCTTCTACTAAGCATAGATTTTTAAGTTGCACATTCATTGCATGTTGACTACAGTGTAATGATGCTTTTTAAAAAAAATAACACTAGGAGGATAACTTTGGGAAGTTCGTATTCTGTTCTTTCATTTACATTGAAATTGAATAGTTCTGAAGCTGACTAAAATGAGAAAGGCTAATTTTCTTCATGAGCAGTGGACTGAAAAACAGCATCCTTATAAACTACTATCTTGGATATAGAATATCATGAGTTTAAAAAATAATCAGCTTTTACTGCTGAGAAAGTGGGTCATCATTCTTTCTCTTATTTCAAACATGTTGTACGTTCCCCAGGAAGTGTTATTCAGTAGTGTACATATATGCTTAGCATGGTAACCAGAGATATGGTGCCTGCCCTCCAAGAGTTTATGATGAGCTGACAAAAAGGTGCACACAGATGAGGTAGCACAAATTCCAAATTTTAATTCGAATCATTCTGTAAACTGAGTGGTCCATCTCATAGACCAGTGGCTTAACCAAATGAAAACCACAGGTCTCCAAGAGCCCACTTATGATTTCAGACATTAACAAAACTCAAATGAAAATGAAGACTTTAACATTAAAAAAATTAAATTGTAAATTTTTGTATAACACATTCACATGGTTAAAAAATTAAAATAATATAAAAATTACATAAGAGCTCTTATTCCCACATCTGTCCCCATGCACCCCTTTCCCCCCTGATTTACTCTCTACTGGTTAGCACTTTGATTAGTTTCTTAAATATTCTTCCAGGGTTTTCTTATGCAAATACAAGCAAATCTGAATATTGTGTTTTTTCTTACACACACAAAAAATAGCATGCTATGGACAATTTTTGCACTTTGCCTTTTCCACTTAATAACATATCCTGGAAATCTTTCACTTCAAGACACAGTAAAATTTCCCTTCTTTTTATAGCTATGTATTATTATTCCCACTGGCAGTTCATCCAACGTGTGGATGTAGCAGTTTATTTCAGAAATATCCAGCCTGATTTCTGAGTTATGGTTACAAAGGTAATCCTAATTTTTGTTAACTAAAGCATTCAAAGCAACAACACTTCTTTCTAGTCATACAAACTAAAAGAGTGATTGTGAAAAATTGATATGTGAGGCATAGACAACTTTTCCTTTTAACTGGGCTCACTCAAAGGTCAGCTTCAGAAAGATAATCTAGACATCTCAACAAGGTGATGGATGCTAGGTCCTTTGGTTGTGTTTATAAGGAGACTACTTTTTCTCTAATCTGGTTGAATCTTGGTGTGTTTGGCACATGTACACACAGGCACAATGCATGCACTTTTTCTAGACTTTAATTCACACATATTAAGGGGAAAAGGTGATAGGTGACTGATGATGTAGGTGGTGACAGTCTCCTCGAAGAATCAAGGACACCACAGTTCTTTATTTCTCCCCAAAGCAGCTGGCATGTTGAAGTTATCAGACCATATCAGGCTTAAGGGACATTAAATGTCAAGAGAGCAGACCTGCTATAGAAAGCTGATGGGAGCTGCGGGAACCCTTAGTATCAAATGTTCTCCTGTATAATAATAGGCAGCAGCATCAATCTCAGAAATGCTGCTACAAATGTCAAAGAAAACCTTGCCTGTATATAGATTAAAGTTGCAGATAAAAACAGAGGACCAAATCAAAGCCCTAGTGTTCCTTTTTTGAAACCACCCTGCCAAAAATGCAATTTCTGAGTTATCAAAAAATAGAATCTCTCAAACAGCATTCATAAAGTTTCACATTTTGGTGTTATCACAGGGGCTTATATTGAGAAAATGCTATTTCTTCCTTCCCTCCCTTTCAAGGTTGAAGCAGCATCCTATCTTTTCTAACAAACAATGTTTACTTCAGAACAGCAAGCTTGGAGACAAACATCACTGTGTTCTGCAGAGCCAGAGTGCCACATGCCAATGTGTATTTGCCATTTCCTAGGAAATCTCTATTTTCAAAAGGATCCAGGAAATAAACTTTTTAAAGTGACCTTATGAAACCAACATTTATGACCCCTGAATAAAATTTCATCTGGTGGAGCAATTTAGATTGCTCCATAGATACAACAGAGTGTCAATTGAGAAAGCCGGTGCAGAAATATAAAGAGAGTTTGGATTTATAAGGCCTCTTTTGGATGTGACAATTCAAACATTTAGCATTAAGAGTTTGATCTATCAAGCAGAGGGCTAGACTGGGAAAGTTTCTTGTTTTTTCTAGAGGTGAGAGGCAATATTGCAAAAAGATATTTTCATCGACTCTGGTTAAGGCTCATATTCTCACACATGCATGTACACACATGTATGTACATACACATACTTAAATAAAGAAGCTGTAGCTCTAGGAGGATACCTGCTTTAACAAGTTTCCACAGATGCCAGAGCAGAGAATGTCTGGGAAACAGAGTCAATGAGTGATACTATTCTTTCTACACACTTACCTGCCAAGCGTGACCCTAATGTATTTCCCTGATGAGTGATGTTCAACATAATGTCACCTTCCTGATGTCACCCTCAAGGATGTCTTGCTCATTGACACCTCTATGCAACCTTGGTTATGGAGGAGTCTCCATATATTCTTTGATAATCTGCATCTTTATTATACAAAACACCATTATAGGATTTCCGAAAATAGCAAAGCATTTATGTTTAGAGATTTGTATTTGATTGTCTTATGTTTCCCTGAGCTGTGCTACTGATTTTCTATGCAATGCTGGGACTCTCTAAGCTGTCAGGTGACTGTTCCCCTCTGAATGCTGTGTGGAACAGTTTTTTGAAGGTAAAGATTTTTGATATTATTACTGAGATCAGAGTATTTTCAAAGGCTCTTCTCTCTTAATCTCTGATAAATGGTCAATAAGTGATTTCTTTACCAAACCCTTTCTCCCAAGTTTCCGGCAACTTGGATAATTGTTCTTAAGGCTATTAGGGTGTTATTAGGGCTATTCTTTCTTCAGTCATCATCAAGTCTTAGAAAAAAATATTGTGATGGGTTTTTCCAAATAAATGTCATGGTATTAAAATAAAAATATAAATAGCCTACTAAGTATATTAAGAGCAAATACTATCCTAAGTAAGATATTGTATTTAAAAATACAATGTTCAGGAACAGAATGCTTCTTCTTAAAAATCAGTAGTTTCCATACAATACCTAGCTGGATTTATTGTTCCTTTTCCTCATATTCTCTACAATGCCATTTTATAGTCCTGCTCTCTACATCTAATATTACTCTGAATTTATATCAGGTGGTTCTATTACCGTAGGTCCTTAACTTTCTTTCTATAGCCCCATTTCAAAGATTTCCAAGTTTCTCAAATTTACTTCACCAGTTTATATTTTTTAAAGCAAGAACTTGGTAAAGAGAGGCTCAGGCTATGCTTCCTCCTAGCCAGCTATCTTTCCAATTTTTCCTATTCTAGATAAGAAAAGAAAAGATAAAGAAATGACAATATCAGAGCTTTTTTCATCAGGGAACAAACCATTGGTTTTACTCATCTTCCAATCCAAACAAAGCTTTGTGGGCGTTCATACATTTCAAATCCTTCCCTTCATCCATTCAATCTTTTTATTTTCCCTCACTTAAATGTAAGGTTCATGAAGGAAGATACTTTAACCTTATTTTTTCTCCTTGATGTATCACAATTAGAACAATGGCTGGCATATATAGGTACTCAGTATTTGTTAAATCAATGAATGACTTCCTCCTTTATAAACGTTAGTGAGTTTTCTTCACTTAAGCTAGCAAGTTTTCAAAACTTTAGCACCAAATCCTTTATTCATTTATTCCTGAGTGCATAAATATTTATCGAGTGTCTGATATGTGCCAGGTAGAGCTTTTAGGGGTCCTGTTATGTTAGTTTAGTGCTCATGGAACTTCCATTCTAGTGGGTCAGCAGACAACCAACAAGAAAGCAAACAGATATAAACTAAAAAGTACAAAGTATGGTTGGAATTATAAGAAACTAAATGAGTGCTGTGATAGAGAATATTGGGAGTGCCTATGGTCAGAATTTCAGTAAAACATTTTTTTCTCTCTCTCTTCTTTCTTTTTGAGCCTGGCATAGTAAATGGGATCTCTACCCTTTTTCCTGAATCTTCTAAATAAAAGAGAATATTTTCAACAAAGTTACAGACTAGTTTCTTCCCTAAGGCATAAAATTTGTGAACCATAAAAACATCTTAAATTTGAAGGACATTAGCTTAGTCATACACTCTAGGTTTACTTAAGAGAGAAAAATGACACATCTTAAAATAAGTGTATCCTTATAAAAGAAATTGACTATCTTATTAGTCATGACAATGGTTATGTAAATAGAATGAAAAATGGCAAATTCAATAATGCCCTTCAAATTGCTATTCTTCCTCTTATTGTCCAGATTCTCAAAAAAAGTCTTTATTTGCCTCCCTCACTTCTGAATGTGCCACACCTCCCTCATTCCTCGACAGTCTGATTTCTATTACTTTGTAGCGTGTAACCCTTTGATGTCGGCCTTCTGCCCTCGGTACAGTGCCCTTGAGATCCATCCAGTTTGTTGTAGGTATCATTAGTTTGTTCCTTTTTAGTACTGAGTAATATTCTATGGTATGTATGCATCATATTTTCTTTTAAACAATTCACCCACCAATTGAAGGGCATTTGGGCTGTTTCCAGTTTGGGGCCATTACAAATAAAATTGCTATGAACATTCAAGAACAGATTTCTGTGTAAACATAATTTTTCATTTCTCTGGGATAAAGTCACACCTAGGGATGTGACTACTGGGTTATATAAAAAGAGTATGTACAGTTTTAAAAGAAAATGCCAAGCAATTTTCCAGAGTGGCTATACAGTTTTCCATTCCCACTGCAAATGTATGAGAGATGCACTTTCTCTACACACCTTACCAGCATTGTAATGTACTGTCAGGATTTTTAAATTTTAGCTCTTCTAATAGGTATGTATAATATCCCTTGTGGTTTTCATTTGCATTTCCCTAATGGCTAGTGATATATTTTCATGTACATATTGTTATCCATATATCCTCTTTGAGGAAGTGTGTGTTCACCATGTTGCCCATTTTCTATTTGCATTGTTTATTTTTACTGTTGAGTTTTGCAATTTCTTTATTCATTATAGATATGAGTCTTTGTAGGACTCATATATAGGTGGTTTGCAAATATTTTTTTCCAAGGTGTTTCAAGTCTTTTCATTCTTTTAACAGGATCTTTCACAGAACAAAACTTTTGAATTTTGATGAAATCTAATTTATTGATTTTTTTTTTATTTATGGATCGTATGTTTGGTTTCCTGAGAACTTTTGACCTAACTCTAGGTTCTGCATATTTTCTCCTGCTTTCTTCTAAAGATTTTATAGATTTATATTTTACATTTAAATCTACATTTTTTCTTGAGCTAATCTTGGGATAAGTTGAGAATTTTAGGTCAAGGGGTTTTGAGGGGTTTTTATTTTGTTTTTTGGCTTTTCTCTTTTATGTTTTTGTTTTGCTTATAGATGTCCAATTGCTGTAGTACCACTTATCGAAAAGACAACCAAAGACAATCTTTCTTTTATTAAATTGCTTTTCTACCTAAGCAAAAAATCAGTTGTCTATAATTCTGTTGGTCTATTTATCAGTTCTCTACTCTTTTCCTTTAACCTATGTGTCCATGCCTCCACCAATCCCACACTGTCTTGATTATTCTAACAATATAGTATCTTAAAGTCAGATACATTGATTATTCCCATTTTATTTTTCTTTTTTAAACTTATTTCATGTATTATAGTTCCTTTTAAATTTTACAAATAAATTTGGAATAAGTTTTCTTATATCTACAAAAATTACACTGAGAATTTAGTAGAAATTACATAAAACCTATAGATCAATTTGGGAAGAATTAATTTCTTTATTATGTTAAGTCTTCCAATCCATAGAAACAGTATATTTCTCCATTAATTCTGAACTTTTTAAAATTTTTTCATTAACATTTTATAGTTTTTCTGTATATGGTTTGTCATATTTATACCTACATATTTCATTGTTTGAGTGATTATAAATTGCATCATGTTTTAATTTCAATTTCTATGCGTTTATTGTTAGGATATAGAAATACAATTGATTTTTTTATATTGGCCAGGTGTGATGGCTCACACTTATAATCCCATCACTTTGGGAGGCCTAGGTGGAAGCATTACTTGAGGCCAGGAGTTTGAGGCTTCAGTGAGCTATGATTGTGCCACTGCAGTTTAGCCTGGGTGACACAGTGAGATGTTGTCTCTAAATAAAATAAAATAATAAACATATACTGATCCTCTATCTTGTGACCTAGGTGAACTTACTTCTCAGTTCCAGAATGTTTTTTTTTCTCTTTTTGTAGATTTCTTGGGATTTTCTGCATAGATTATTGCATCATCTGATATAGGAACAACTTTGTTTCTTCCTTTCCAATTTGTATGCCTTTAATCTCCCTTTCTTGCTTTCTTCTGTTGGCTAGGACTTCTAGTACTACATTGAATAAGAGTAGTCAGAATAGAAATCCTGTCTTTCTCTAGATCTCAGAGGAAAAGCATTTAGTATTTCACCATTAAGTATGATGTTAGCTGAAGGTATATTACAGATTTTTTTTTAAGTCACTTTTAGGAACTTCCTTTCTATTCCTAGTTGGCTGAGATTTTATCATAAATGAGTGTTGAATTTCATCAAATTTTTTTTCTGTATCAATTGATATGATCATTTAAGTTTTCTTGCTTCTGTCGATATGGTGGATTACATTGTCTGATTTTTGAATATTGAATGAGCTTTGCACTTAGTTATAGTTTATAATTACTTTTACATCTTGTTGAATTTGTTTTGTTAATATTTTTTGAGTATTTTTGAGTTTATGTTCATGATGAATATTGATCTGTAGTTTTCTTTTTTATGCTGTGTTTTTCTGATTTTGATTTCAGGCTAATACTAGTTTCATAAAATGAATTAAAAAGTGTTTTTCTTCTTCTATTTTATTGGAGCAATTGTATAGAATTGGTAATAATTATTTAAATATTTGGTAGAATTCTGCAGTGAACCCATTTGGCTATATCTGAAAAATCTTTGAGAGTTTTAAGCCTATGAACTCAATTTATTTAATAATTATTCAAATCATTTCATATTTGATGATTCTTTGTAACATATTCACTTTTTTAGTTATTTAGGTAAAAGGATTAGATTGATACCATCTATTCCTCCATAGCTCTAAACAGATATCTGTTTTATTTTTAAGATTATATGGGTCACACACTTTAAAAATTATCTGGAAAATAGGTATAAAGTCTCTGTATCAATAAGATCTCAAGAAATCAACTGGTAAGATATTGGGAAAAAACTCTCTTGAAAACACAGGCTCTGCTAATGAAAGGTTTAAAGTGATAAAATAAATGTTACTGAATCCCAAGAAAATCCAGATGAAAAATATTTTGAATTATGAACTTTTCGATAATTGCAATAAAAATATCTATATATCTCTTAAGGACCAATTGCTATTTTCTGGGCAGTTTCTTCAAATATACATTATGTCTAATGCTAAGCAGTACCCACGAATACCCTACAAAATTTAACTTGGAAGAAGCCAATAGGTAAAAAATGAGTACTCAAGACCAGTATAGGAATGGGTGCTGTGGGCCTGCCCAGGCCGTTCATCAAAATCTCATAGACCCCAAAATGAAATGATCTGATCATCACTATTTTTACATTCTTAAGTAAAAACAAATACAATTTCTTGAAAAGTTTTGAAGTGGCTTTAGTCTGAAAGCATCTGCTATAGATGTTGATTTACTAAACTGCTGCAAATAATAGTAGATTATTAGATAAGACACAGATTTACATAAATATTTGAAAATAATCAAAGATCAGAGTCAGCTCAAATACCAAACTCAGGCAAATGTCAATTTCCCTCTTCTGTGTTTCAACTGAAAATCAAAAAGGACAAATTTTACTAGTATCAAAAATATTTCCACTTCTTTTTTTTTTTTTTTTGAGACAGAGTCTCACTTTGTTGCCCTGGCTAGAGTGAGTGCCGTGGCGGTAGCCTAGCTCACAGCAACCTCACACTCCTGGGCTCAAGCGATCCTACTGCCTCAGCCTCCCAAGTAGCTGGGACTACAGGCATGCACCACCATGGCCTGGCTAATTTTTTATATATATTTTTAGCTGTCCAATTAATTTCTTTCTATTTTTGGTAGAGACAGGGTCTCGCTCTTGCTCAGGCTGGTCTCGAACTCCTGAGCTCAAACAATCCGCCAGCCTCGGCCTCCCAGAGTGCCAGGATTACAGGTGTGAGCCACCGCGCTGGCCTATTTCCACTTCTTAATAACCCCATATGACCAAGGTCAAACGAGGTGTAATATTTACTCTTACATCAAAAATAAAGTGAACTTTTATAAATCTGATTTTTCAGTCTATAGTATAAAGAACCAGGGAGAGAGATTTATCTCAAAATCGATAAATTGAGCGCAAACTCACAAAATAAATTAAATCAAGTATGAAAGAAAATCAACATCTAGATTTATGAAACAATAAATATGTAAAAAGGTTGAAAAATAATACAACCAGGCAATCAAAACCTCAAGCAAAAAGGGTAGCAAGGAATAGGTCATGAAGAAAAAAAGAAGAAATGAAATGAGAAAGGATGGTATTAAAATAATTTCCATATAAACTTTCCACCTAGAGATCAGAAAGCAGCATGATGTGCCTTGTGACAGTGCAACAGGAGAAAGTTTCTGAGCGGCAATCTTGTTTCTGTTTCCATAGGGCAGGATCCCATGTTTGTCCTCAGGAAATGAAGCTTAAGAGGAAATGACTTCATAATTACTTATTTCAAACACGTGTTTTGCAAAAATACTGAAGATGAAGGAACAGAAGCTTTTCCAAAAGGGAGGAGATAGCTACTATTAGCTGGCTGCATATTACCAAAGTTTTGAATTATCATGCTATTATTCTGACAGATGCAAACCAGTTAAACTCATTGTACCCTATAAAGAAATTGTCACAACATCCTGAGAGCTTGTATCTTTAAGGTAACAGATATTTAGTGAACATGTGTGTGTGGTGGCGGTGGTGCAGAGGAAACTGGTGGTATATAAGGCAAAAGGAGAATGTGCTTTTTGTCATTTTATGGTGTCTGTATTTGGAAAGTGGGTAGAAAGGAAAGGGAAAAGGGAAAGGAGAAGAGAAAACAAGGGAAAAACTGAGTTACCTTTGACACTACCTTCCTAGACTCCAATTTCCTGTGGCAACTGATATCTACAATACTAGTATAGCATTTTCGAGACATTAGTTCAGTAATAATGATTACAGTTAATATTTATTGCACACTAATCACATGTAGAATGTGTCTAAGCATTGTTGAAATATTGTACATCTAATTTCAGGATTTTCAACCTAGTCTGGAACTGATTCCTTATTATGTTTTTACTGAGCCATTTTATTTCTTGAGACCTGACTGCTAGAGAGCCTGCTCCCTGAGCGATTTCTTAGAAACATGCATATAGTCTGAAAGAAAATCTTTTGAGATGAGAGCAAAGAAAATAAAAGAGAAAGCAGGAATATGAAAGCAAAAAAGGCATAAGAGAATCAAAGAATAAAAACAGAATCAAATAAACAAAACAGTTGAAGTCAACAAAACAAGAAAGCCCAAGCAGAAAGAAAATCTCTTTGCCAACAGAAAGCCAAAATAAAATTCCCAAGGCTTACTCCAAGATTCAAACATAAGTGTTACATCTGTGGCAAGGAGTTGAGCATTATTAAAATTTTAATATTCTAACACAATTTCGCTCTTCTTCCAGAATACCTAATTCCCACTTCCCTTATTACTTGCATTTGAGAAATACATTTTTTCTAAGTCAATTTACATTTTTACAAAAATTACATAAAGTATCTTTCCTTAAATGTTTACTGGAAAAAAAGTTTCAGAGAAGCAGAGTTTGGAGATAATAAATTGTTTTTATAATCAATCAATAATTTCTCCTTTTCAAATGAATAGATAATACAAGTTAGATGTGTTCATTGACTATTACATAGAATGGTTAAAAATGATAAGAGTACTTTGGAGAAAGAGTATTTGCCTTTGCCGTTTAGTAGCTGGGTGAACCCAGGTCTTTCTAATGTTTTAGTTTGATTTTTGGTAAAATTAAAATAATAACAGTAAATTCTCATTTTTAAGTTTAAACGAAGTAATAATCATATGGTACCTGGCAGGCAATAAGTTCACAAGTGCTAGATGTTAATAGAAATAATACTTTTTTTCAGAATATTACAGGGGTACACAATTTTGGTTACATAATTTGCTTTTGTACATTTGAGTCAGAGTTTTAGGTATGCCCTTCACGCAGACAGTGTGCATTGTAGCCTTTAGGTGTAAATTCACCCATCCCCTCCCCCACCACCTGCTTGATTTCCATTGAGTTTTACTTCCATATGTGCACGTAAGTGTTGATCTATTAGTTCCAATTTAGTATTCAGTACATTTGGTGTTTGTTTTGTCATTCTTGAAAAAAGACGCTTGCACTTGAATGTTTATAGCAGCACAATTCACAATACTGTTATTTTTATTGTTAGTATTATTGATATGGTTAAATAGACAATGTTTTTCTAGAGAAAAAGGATGATAAGTATGTAGTTCATTTTGATTCCTCCTATTCTCCACCAATTTACCACTGACTCTCCACCTCAGAGACAATGGTGAGAAAAGCAAAAGAACCCAGAATGGGAATGAGAAAATAAATTCACCCAACAACTGTTTCACTAATCAATAGTTCCAAATTTAATTACATTGTACAGGTAGGGTAAAGCTATTGAAAATCAGTATAGCTTTTTTTTTCATAAATTAATGTTTCACTAACATTTAAGTTCTTTGAGAAATTGTGTGTCTCATGGGACTAGACATGAGACACACATGGGAAAATACAATAGGATATACAATATTATTTCCCAAATTCAAAAGTTTCTTAACACTTTGATAACATTAAAGTTAAAGGAAAAACAAAATCTTATTATTAAATTTTTATTATATCTAAGATATTCTCTATTAGAGATTTTTTTACCTGGTAAAGTATGAAATACTACTTATGTCTGTCTCCAAATGAATTGTTTCTTTGGTCACATTTGCCTATGAAATTGGGTATATTCACTTGGACAATTTTATTTCCTGGAGGTTTTGACCTGAACAAATTTTCCTAAAAACTTTCTAGAACTGAGAAAGAACATCTATTGAGATATGAAATAGAAAAATAAAATACAGAGAAGGAAGATAATAAAGATAAAATATATTTGAGAATAAAGGAGGAAAGTAGAATGTGACAAATAAAAGAGAGTGATAAGGAAGACAAAGGCCTAAGAATAAAAAGACATTTTGTTCCAGATTCAGTTCATATTGCACAGATTAACGGTAAAATTCCAACTCTATCTATAGGCATCTCACAGATATGCCAAAGGATACGGTAGATTTCTAATCAATGAAAGTCTAATATACATTAAGCTCTATGCTCAAGTTTCAATCTTCAGATGCAAGATATATTTCCAGCAAGATCTCTTACCCAAAGCAAAACATCTGCTAAGAGCTTTCCATTTTTGTGACACCTTCTTTTAACAGTTTCTACAATTTCTTAAAATACACATGAGTAGAGAATACAGCTAGATGAGAACAGCTGCATGAATTCAGATCTTGAATTCCTGGCATTTTCTTAGTGTTACATGGAATGAGAGGGAAAGAAAAAGTAAACAAGAGAGAGATTAAGAAATATATTATATAACAAGATCACTTAAGCTAAATTCTTCCTTCTAATGAGAATGATCAGAGGAGAATTTTAATGATTCCAGTTTTCTAACCATTTTTGCATACTTCCATACATAAAAACCATTTGAAATAGATAGCAGCAGCAGGTCATACAGAATGGATGGAACTTGTAGTTGAGGAAAAGGATATACTTCCTAAGGGCCATTTGACAAGTCCTTGACATCTGGGAAGGGGTGGTCAGAATGCTTGATTCTCAAGATAATAGCTAGAGAAGTTTCATGCAAGTGGCTGTTATGGGCTGAACTGTATTTCACCAAAATTCATATGTTGAAGTCTTTACCTCCAGTTAACTCAGAATGACTATATTTTAAGACAGAGTATCAAAGAAGTAAGTAAGTAAATGAGGTCATTACGGAGGTACCTAAGCCAATATTACTGGTTATCTTATAAGAAGAAGAGATTAGGACACAGACATGCACAGAAGGAAGACCATCTGAAGGCACAGGGAAAAGATAACCATCTGTAAGCCAAGGAGTGAGGCTTCAGAAGGAATCAACCTTGCTGATACTCAGACTTGATGTCAGACTTTTGGCATTCAGAATTGTGAGGAAAAAAAAAAACTCTGTTGTTTCAGCCACCCAGTTTGTATTACTTTGTATGGCAGCACTAGGAAACTAGCATAGTAGCAAATGTCAGTGTGGTCAATTCTTCATTTTTCAAAGGCCAATGATAGTACACAGGTTATCTAACGTCTTTATTTTTTTTTCTTTTCTATTTTTTATTAATATATTTCCCAGAAGCTTAGTAGGAATTGAATGAAAAATGAGTTTGGTAAAAGATTTGTTGGGGAAGATGATTTAAGAAAAAATATCAGTCTTTCCTCTCCTTGAATCTCAGCAGGGGAAAGTTATGTGTTCTCTTCTCTATGTTCTTACTATGGCACATGGAATATTATGTTAAAGTTCTTTTCCATATTATGAACACGATTCAAGTAGGAATTCTTTTTATTTTGTACATCTATATATGCCCTTACAGTACCTGGGACAGAGCATTCCTAGAACCTCGGGCAGCACTTGACACATACTGGGACCTCAGTAAATGTCATAGGTACTTGATAAATATGTTGTTACAGTGGTAAATTTCCTCTCTTTTTTACTGATGCAGAAACAGAGTTTAAGTGACTTTCCCAAGATAACATTAATTTTTCTTTTTGAAGAGTTCCAACAAAGCACACTCCTCTTTTCTGAGTCCTGAATCATTAATGAAGACAAAGGAGTCCAAAAATAGAGAACAGAATATCACCTTCATCGTTAAGACTAGATGAGATAGAACAACATGGTAACTGTATAGCAACCCAGGGCTCCCCAGTATAGAACCCTAAAATTAGAGAGACATACCTAGCCAGTCACACACACAGATCTCACCATGTAAAACATAACAGCGTGGGAAGGTAGGAGGAGGGAATGAGGGGAGAAGAATGGCTTGTTCCTTGGCAGCTAGATCCCACAGAGAGGAGAAAAGGGCTCTTTGAAAATGAGGAATAGGATAAGCCACTTCATCTCTCCTAGAGAGGGATACACAAAGGGGAGAAAAAATCAGGAAGGTTGTTCTAGTAAAGCACCCACTTCTGCAGGGAAAGAAACACCGAAAGCCAGATGTAAACGAGTATGGTACGTCCAGCATGCAGACTTAAATCTTCTGACAATATTTGCCTTCTTATAATGACTCAGAAGAGTCGGGGATAAAAAGAGAATCAGCCTAACCTTAGTGTGGACCTTTGTCTAGAGTTCAGTGTTGGCCAAGTAGCCATCAGTCTTCAACAGACTTTTCTGCAGCCCTAACACGAAGGCCACATTATAAAGCTCCTTTGGCACACGGTAGAAATCAAATAAATAGTATAGTGATCATTTCATTGAAATACCACAAAAACAAACAAACTTGGAGCATTTATAACTTGACATAAATTTGAAAGGGAAGAGATTTGAAAATGAAGGCTGCAAATCGGTGAGGGGGTGTGGGGGGAGGGGGGGTTGGGGAAAGGAAATTTTTTTCCTGAGAGAATTTCACCTGTATTTGTATAGCTGCTTACAGTTTTCAGAAAGAACAAGAAAAAATTGCTCTTCCTTTGTCAAAAAATCCTTCCAGTTATGTTTGAGTACAGTAGGAAAGGAACTATTGCCTACCACCAGTGGTATGCTGGTAAGTGTTTGACAAACAGCTGTTGGTATAGTAGAAACCTGATCTGCGGTGTTTGCCAATTTCTGCGGTATGAAATACTCAAACCATGGCCCATTTCCACCTCCTACATGTTGTAAAACAGCTCACAAAATTCCTGAAAATTTAACAATCAGCTCTCATGAATCAGTACAGGCCAGGTTCATGATATCACTGCCAAGAAACAGAGATGCCAGGAAGAGAAAAGCTCCATTGGAAAGGGTACAGGTTGCCACCTGAGGGTCTCAGCTCCGTAATGAACTGGGTAAAATAAAACTCTCGGGAGTCCACAGAGCTATGCAGGGAAACACACAGGTCTCATGCTCTGCTCAAAAGATAAATCATCACTTAAGGACCAGATCTAGGCTCAGGACAGGGGACAGTCTTGCAGCTCGTCCATCATTTTTTGTTTCCAGACATTTGAAATAGGAGATGATTTTTAAAAGGTAGAAAGAGTTACACAGGAACAAAGAAGCTGTCTTTGCCAAAAATATTAATACTGATCTTAGTTAATATCCTAATCCTACTAATTACTACCCTAATAATAATTCATCAACAATTTCTATGGTTACTGAATGCTAAGAAGAGTTTGGCAGAGATAAGGAACTGCCATAGTAATTAGTACGAATAATATACTGAACATACTCACCAACCACATGCTAAGCATGATAAAATTTGTAATTACATCCAATGTGTGTAAAATGACTAAATGCAAGTATTTTTCATGTGTAAAAGACTTACACATGCACAGAAGCACAGGGTGAAACTTAATTTTAAAAATGTTTTTTTGGGTTCTAATTAAGCCAATTGTGGATCTCTTTGTGGGTGCACAGTGATTTTCCTTGGGTAGTTAATTAGAGACTGCTAATTTATACCTGTGTCTAACTGAGCACAATAGAGAAGAGTAAAGATAAATTAAAATTTGAAAAATCTCAGATGACAGAAGAGATTACAATGCTATTAAAGATTTAGCGGTAGGAGGGGGCAATGGCATGCAAACTTTTTACAGGTCTTGGACATTTATGCACAAGGCTATTATTGCTACACTTGGAAATCTGGCAAAGAAGACAGAAGTCAGGTGAGGAAAGAGTTGTTGCCTCCTTGTAATGTGGTCATGCACTGTCTTTTCTAAATAGTAGTGTATTGTGCTCTCTCTCTATCTCTGTCCTATCTTGCTTAGAATATGGTCAATGAAGTCCTCTTTATTTTTGGAAATCTTTGGATTTAGTCTTCCCAACATTTACTCTTACAGGATTATTCTACTCTTTGGAATATCCACCTTCCATATTTCCATGCATGCCTTTTAAATTTGGACTCATCAGAGATTTTCTATGCCTTTACAAGGATTTATTTAGGTGCTTTGTGGTTTAGACTTGTGGGTTATTTCAGGTCACAGGGTCACACTCATAAAAGCCTGGGATTTGGTGTTAAACCTGATTATAACTCTGCCTTGGCTGCCTGTAGGAGCTACAGCAAGTGATTTAACCTCTGAATTTTCATTCTTCCCTTGTGATATGATGATAATAATATGTTGTGATGTGATATTTGTGAATTTTTAAAAAATATTAGATAATTTTTGCTTAACTATGTAAGTGTCTAGCTCGGCACCAAAGCTATTGCTCAACAGTTATGAATATCCATCCTTCTGCTAAATTTTTTAAAATCTACATTCCTACTGTCTATCACTATTTAGCCTAGAACCAGGTTAAATATCTGATATGTTAAATATCTGATATGATAAGCCCATATCCTTTAGTAATCTATAAACAAACTTGAACAATCTATTGCTTCATATTGGTTAGAAAGAAATCTAAGGCATTGGTTTTCCAATGTGGAGAGGAAAGAGTATCTGAATCCTTGGGGACATTTTGCAAAGACAAATCCTGTTCCTCCACCGCCACCCCCAAAAGACCAACACTGATCTAGGATATCAGTTCTATTATTTGTTTCCTCAGCCTTTTGAAGACAGAACAAATTATCAACTAAGCAAGGTGATAATTTATCAGTTATTTTGTTTGTAGCAGAATGGGGCTTCAACGAAAGTCTGGGTATTGAAGTCTTCCCACTACTAACCATACAGCTGAAATTTTACATTAGAACAAAATTGTATACATTAAAATAGAATCATACATGTTCTCTAAAATATTCATAAATTTTTTTTCAATCTCATAATTTTCCCTACTTTTATTTTTACCCAAATATCTCTATCAAGCCTCTATCTTCAGGTATTTTCTAAGAAATTATATGTGTGCATTTTAGCATATATTCCTTTTCTGTTCTTTGGATCTACTTTTTAAACAAAATATTTATATTTCTGTACTATGGTCGTCTGTCCTTATATCAAGATTTGGTTGATATCTTCCTTAGGAGAATATTTAGTATATTAAGTTTAAGGAATACTTATAACTTACATTGTAGTTTGACATTACACTTACGTGAAACTATTGTTGTTCTTGAAATCCTTCTTTTATTCCTTTGAAAAACACTGCTCTGTTCTTTTATTACATTTTGTGATAGAGCCATTTACAACCACATGGTAAGTTTTACAGCTTTATTTAGTTATTTTTCTTCATTACTGTGTTCCCCTCAAATTCTAGTTTAAAATTAGTTTGGTCAGAACAGCATTCTCCAGCCAAACAAAATCTTTTTCTAATTTCATTGTTTGGGTACCCTAAGTGATGATCAAGACTATAAAATTCTGATGTTTTGTGTTCTTCTCACATTCTTGTTTATTTTTCAAAGTTACAACCTGAAAATAAAAAAGGGAAGAAATTGAAGTACAGCCTGCCTCCTACTAGTCTTTAGCTTTCCGACGTGACTTCAAATTTGCCAGAGAAATAGATGTGAAAAGTTTTCATGGTATTATGTAAATAAGCAAAACTGGCTGGAAGCCCATGAGTTTTGTAAATTCCACTGGGCCCTCCAGCAAACTTCAGAAATATGTTTAAGGAATACCTTGCTCACCTTTTAACAAGTCATTTTAAGGCCTGGACACGGTGACCTTGTGCCCCTCTGCAGAAAAGACATCTTTCGATGCATTTTTTGATGTGTGCCTCTGCAAAAAAGACATTTTTCCTTACCTTCGCAGGTGTCTGTGAACCTTCGTTATTGGTCTCTGATTGTAAAGAATAGACTCAGTGGCTCAGTGTCTGCTTTCCTTTCCCTTAATGAGGGTCTTCCATCCAACAGCCGCTTGATACTGCTCTTGATTGTTTTTCGTCTTCACAGAGGATGTTATTTTCACTCTGCCTAACTTTTTGGGTTATTTATCCCATTCTATCTGGAAGTGGTGTTAGTTGTACTTACTTACAAATAATCCGTACATAGAGGATGATTCACCACCTTCCCTTTACCTGCTTATCTAGCAGGCAGACTTGCTCATATTTATAGCGTGTATAATCCTCAGGCAGAAATCCCAAGAGCCTCTAGCTCACTGGAAGATTTACCTCAGTTGTGCATATTACTTAAACTTTTGCACAATAAAAGAAGAAGAAATATGTTTAAGTCTCCTCCCTCCTGCCAAAAAAGGAAATTACACCATGTACACTGCGTAAAGCATTTGATGGTAGCCAAACACTGCATCAATTCACGGAGGAAAACAGAGGATTTACCTCTAAAGACTGGTCACTTAAAAATAGATAAGATGTTGAGCTATGCAGTTTATCACTAGCACACAGCCTGGAACCTTGAAGAGATAATGTTGTGGACAAGTAACACTTCATTAAAAATTGAAAATATATTACTCACATTAGAAGTGTGTTCCTTTTGGCTGCTCACACCGGGTGTGTAATCTCCATGACAGTAGGCTGGGGTGCATTTTGCAGACCAAGGTAATTACATAAGCTTTTGATGATATTTTCTCCCAAATTATTTATAAGGTAACAATAGCCAGGAATTTGAAGCAATGATTTGAAAAGAGCACTTAAGGCTCTGAGAAAGCCAGACTAGAAATGTTACAGACACCTGATTTACAGATGCTGGTAGTCTGAATTAGGTTTACAAGGAAGCTTTCTGTTAGTAGACTTACATTGCCAGAGATGTGATTTTTCTGTGCTTTTCTGAGCTAGTATTTTGGAGTTTATATTTGGCATGATCTATCTGAAATTATCCAGAAAGAGTACTGAAGAGAGAGACTTTGTACTGTGAGCTCAACACCAAAATGAAAACAATATCAGTGTATCTGGGCTGATTTCTTAGAGATTTATTGGGCCTTATTAAATTTGGAACCAGTGAAGAAGAATACAACAGCTGTTGTGAATTTCAAACAAAAGCAAAACAACCTCTTCTCTGTTTTCCTCCTTTGTAGTGTCCCTGCAAGCTGGTAAACTCTCTGGGCAGGATCTATCTTACTTATGCTTACCCACTGGAAAGTGGTGTTTACATGTACAATGTGACTCCACTAGGAAAAATCTAAGAGATTTGTTTTGATTTACTTATCATTTCAGCGCCTTTAGGAATAGCTTTTAAAAAAGAGGCTGAAGTATAAAGCTTACAAAAACTGATTTCCACAAAACCAAAGATTTTGGAGTTGTTTTCAATGGTGTTTCTGCCATTCCTCCAGGTACATAAATCTTTACCTGAGAACAGATTAAAAAGTGTAATAGTGATATGTAGAAAGAGATATCAGTATTAATATGAGTTTATGCCTCAGGAAAATTGGAAAAGCTATCACAAGAGCCTGTTTATCTACATTAAAGCAGAGTTCAGGGTGCAATATGACTTTAAAATAGTAAAACAAAACAACAAACAAAAACCTCACAATACAAACCTGTTTGTTTTAAACATTTTTCTTAAGAGGGAGTATCTAGCATGTGAACTCAAGGTCAAATAGAGCTTACTTGGAATTTTAGAAAAAAAGACAATTTTCTTAATTATATTAGCACACATTCACTTATAAGTAGTAATGTCTTTTCAGCAATAAATTTGAGATGTTTAGGCTAAATGCGAGAAAAATGAGTTTACTTGACATATCAGGTATCTACAATCGATAAGGAGGGTTGGGAGGATTTAACAAATAAATTTTACAAGAAGAAACTTAGCACAAAAATTAGTACTCTGAATCTTCAAATCAGACAGTGCATGTCACAATGATGAAAGTAATGAAGATGGCACATTTTGTCTGAGTTGTTACATAGCTGGGAGTATTTAGGAGAAGCCAGATTAAAGTCTTATATTTGGGTTTATTTTAGTGCAATCCTATGGTTATGTCACTGTGTCAGTCAGAGTTCAGTCAGGAAACAGAAGTCACTTCTGTTATTTTAACTGGAAAATTTAATATAAAGAATTTTTAGCGCAGGTATTGGAAAACTGTAAAGCCAAGAAGGGAATGCTAAGGCATCAAGGAGGTTGTAATTTCAGGAAGCACCTACTGCCCCTCGGGCTGGGTGAAAAAGAGGATGAGGTTAGAATGATTGATTCAAAGTTAGAAGCTTGGAGAAGGAGGGGCACCAGAGAATGGGGACTGACCATCTTTGAGGAGGGGTCTCTGCCAGCTGGTCCTGATGTCGCCAATATTCAGAGGAGACACTCTGTGTGGCCAGAACCCAGATTTGGAGAAGGGGGTACCTACCGGCCGTTCTGGTAACTCTGAGGGTTTCAATGAGGCTGATTTGGGGAGTACTGGAAACACAGCAACATGGAATACTTGTGCTACTAGAAAAAGCTTTTTCAGCCAGGGTGAGGAAACATTGCTGGGATAGCAATGACAGGATCAGGGCACCTAATCAGGAATAGAAAATCAACAGGGAGGAGCCTGTCCCTTCTTTCCCCTCCAGCATCCTGGTCCCTCTGTAGTGCCTCCTTCAAGCCAAGTCCAGTGGAGAGTCAACTAGCAAAACAGAAATGCAGCTTACAGAACCCCAGCCCCAGCAGCCCAAAGCTGGTTATGGCCAGGTGGGTTCAATGCTAAAAGATAATAGCTTAATAACTAACAATAGCTTAATCACTGAGGCTTGATGCAGAGATTCACTGAACTGCTTTCTCAGATCAGACACTTTTTAGACATCTCTGAGACCCCCAACATGCGGGCTCACCAGTGGCTACAAGATTGTATTTTTTTACTGATACGATAGAATAATTCAATGCAATGATCTTTAAACTGTAGAGAAAAATTCAAGAACATTGCTAATTTGTTCCAGGAAGTGAGTACATTCGCACTCAAATCGTTCATGTGGATTGGGCCAATGCCGATTGGAGACTTCATTCACTTCCATTGCTAAACTTTCCTACTGTCAATAGAACTGTGGTTACTGAAGAATTGCAAAGTTATTTACTAGAAATACAGTCACAAATTCAGGAGAGATTCACAGGCTTTGAGCATGAATCATGCTTTAAGTTTCCATGATTGCTTTTGGAGTGTGAACCTCTGTGTGTGACTGAATTGTCAAACATCTACCATATCATTTCAAGATAATTTTATTCTGCCGGTAGAAGAACATCTATCAAGAAGACAGAGTATCCTGCAACTTTAGATATAAACTGTATAAGTATAGAAAATTCTAGAACTATTCTGTAATTTCTGGCTATGTGCTCTGCAGAAGTATGTTTTCTTTCTGGTGGGCTCTGTGAAAGTATGTTTTCTTTCTAAAATGTAAGGAAACTAAAGCTTAGAGCCATCTGGTAATTATCCGAATAAAAAATAAAACATGTTCTTGATTTTTATACCCCCCATATCACAACAGAAATTTACTTCCCACAGTTCTAGAGGCTGGAGGCCCAAGATTAGGGTGCCAGGAGGGTTGGCTTCTAGGGAGGGCCCTCTTTGAGGGTGCAGAATGCTGACTTCTTGTTGTGTCCACACAGGGTAGGAGGAGAGGAAGTAGTTTTCTAGGTTCTTTTTTGTAAAGCCATTATTTCCGTTCATGAGGAATCACCTTCGTGACCTAACTACCTGCCAAGGGCCCAACTTCCAAACACCATCACGTGGGGGATCAGATTTTAACATATGAATTTGGAGGGGACAAAACATCAGTCTTTAACAGTACCAAAGAGAATTTTTGCTGAATTTTTTAAAACTTTAATAACGAGACATAGAATTATCTTTATGAGCAAATCAATTAAATTCTTTTTAATAAACTGCTTCTACATTATTGCTAAAATAACTATAAATTATACATTTGCTACATATAAATAGCCAAAGTGATATACAGGCCCACAGACCATCCCAAAACTTTGAGGATGGACATGTTTCAGAATTCAGAAGTTTTGAATATTCACATTAACTAAGATCAATGTACTATAAATAGTCTCATATCTATGCACACCAAATCATGATTCATTATCATTTATTACCAGATAAGTTGCAAGGAAACTTTTTGATTTTTAGAACATGTAACATTTCAGAATTATGAATAAAACTTGTAGACTTCTATATTATTGACTATTGTCATAAATAAAATATCTACATGTCTAAAAATTGATATTTCAATCTTGCAACCTCTAATCATAACATCAAAGAAAGCTTCATAAGTGTGAAGTTTTTAACAGAAGACTTTAGCAAGTTCACATGTGAAAGGAGAGAATTTGAAAGTCGAAGACATGAAAAAAGTAAAAGTCACAGTTGTAAGAACGTGAAAAATAAAAAGAGGAGGGAGATCCATCATTTTTTTAAACAGCATTTGCTGAGCGACTTCTATATGCCAGAATTGTGCCAGATGTGGCCTATACAAAGATAAATAAAACCCAATTCCTGCCATCCAGGAGCCTTCAATATAGCTAAAGAAATGCAATGAAGTGTGAAAAATAATCTTAGGATAAAAATCCATAAAAGTACAGTGGAACAGAAAGGAGGAAGCAATTGCTTCTTTTGAGGAAGGGAGAGTCAAAACATTTCATTGATCAGATGATGCTTGAAAAATAAGCAATATTTTTCAGGTTAGGGGTGGGAGAACTGAGGGGAAGGAGAAGATTACTTTTATTTAGAGCAACGGTTTGAGCTAACGCAAATGGTTGTGAGACCATGAGTCACAAGAAACGATATCAATAGCATAGATGGAGTTATTTGAATCAATATCTATGGAGCAAATCTTTTGAGTGCCTACTGTGTGCTAACTATTTTTTATGGTAGTTGTTGGACATTTTTTGTTACAGAGCACTTAAAATGTGACTAGTGTAACTAATTGAATTTTAATTTTATTTAACTTCCTTTTTAAAATGTTAACAGATTTACTTTAAAAATAATCATAACAAACCCATTATATGTTAGCACATAACATGTTTTTATTAAAATAATATTTTTCAAACTACCTAGGGGGATCCTACCTTGGAATTATTTCTGTCGTTCTGTTGTACCCCTTCCAAAGTTGCTCTGGGTGCTGTTGCTTAAATTCACACATCTAAAAGTCACTGGTACTTTTGCCAGCTCCCCTAGAGCAGCTCCTAGTATGGTATGGTGCACAAAAGACCAGGACCAAGCCAGATTTGTGAGTTCAAGTTATACTCCAAAGCTCCTTGGGGATCAGGAGGAAGTTAGACTTCACTTGAAACCATACACTTGCTTAACTTTTTCACTCTTCCTAACTTGCTTTCTTCACTCCCTTACAGGTTTCTCTTGAGGACACTCTCTTAGTAAGTCCCTTGATCTCAAATTCCCATCTCAAAGCCTGTTTCTAGCAAATCCAACCAAGTTGTTAAATTTGATATGTCTAAGAGAGACCCAAATGGAAATGTAAAATAAACAGCTAGATCTTAAGTCGGATGCTCAGTGAAGAGATCTGGGCTTGAGATATAAGTTAAGTCAGTCAAGTAATCATAAAAATATGGTATTTAAATCTATGAGAATTTATGATATTATCTAAAGACAGACTGGCAAAAGAGAAGAGAAGATGGAACCCCAATAAAAAGATACTAGGTAGAAGAGGAGGAACTAACAAAGGAGAATGAGGAGTGACAAATGAAATAGGAGAAGAACCAGTAGATAGTATAATAGAATAAGGATATTAAAGAGGATATTCTCCAAAGAAAGGTGTGGTCAATGTCACAAATTCAGATGAGTAATCAGACTACTCAACAAGAGACAATCCAGACATCAGAGAACAGAGAAGGTATCATTGGATCAGGAAACATGTAGGTTATTGGTGGCATTTTCAAAGGTAATTTGGGTGTGCTATTGGTATATGAAAGTCACATGATACTGGGAAGAGGAGTGATAAGAGATGTACAAGAAAATATAGTTTGCAGGAAAAGTTTTTGGAGAAGTTAATTATTTAAGGGAGCAGAGAAACAGGGTATACAAGATTGATTCAATAGAAAGAGAGTGAGCAAAGGTTAAAAAAAGGAAAGAGGATATAACCAAAGAAGTAAAATTTTTAAGAAAATCAGAAGGTTTGGGATCCAGAGTACAATCCTGTATTGAAACAGAAACCAATATGAAAACATGGATATGACTCAAGTAAAAGTATATATTTGGTGGTGGAAAGATGAGGGAGATTCCTCTGTTGGCTATCTCAATGATCTACAAGAGGAAATTAGTAGCTGAGAGTTATGTACAGGAGGGAACAAGAGAGGTTTGAGTAAAGACAAGATGTGATTTCCAACATTAGGAAGGTTACTCTACTATCCTACTACTAATTTAGTGGGACTGCCCAACAGAATGCAATGCCAATTTGAGATGTGAGTTAATGTGTGTTTACTAAGTGAAACCAGTTGGTTTGGTTTTGTGTTGGTAAGACTGATCTAGGATGGGCATTTTGCAAGAGAGTTCAGGGAAAGGAAATGAGGAGTAGGAATCAAAATAGAAAAAGAGAAAGGAGAGAAATAAAAATAAATGTAAATAGATTTATGATAGTATGGTGGAGAAAAATTGAGATATTTCACATTATATGACCTTTATATTTTTCCAATGAGGGAATAAGTGGTAGAAAAATTGTTAAAATAAATTTCATTAGTAATATGGTGAAAGAATAGGTTGTTATTAAATAATTTTTATAATCAATTATAGTAGCACGTAAGATACTGACATTATAACAAAATAAAAGGGAAAAATTATAACTGCTTATATAGCTAGAACTACTTTATTTAACATATGCATAGATAAAGAACTAGAAGAAAATACACCAAAATGTTTACTGAAGGATGGGATTTTTATTCCTTTTATTTTTATCTTTGTTTCTGGAATCTATTGCTGCATTAAAAAGTACCCACAATTCAATAAAACAACTATTTTATTATGCTAATAACTCGATGGGTCAGAAATTTGGGCATGGTGTATCAATGATGGCTAGTATTTGCTTTATAATATCAGGTATCTCACATGGAAAGTCTTGAACAGTTACAGATGTCTGAGATGGGTTGACTGGGCCTATGTATCTGGGGCCTTACTATGGTTTGAATGTATGCATCCCTCCAAAATTCATATATTGGAACCTAATACCCAAAGTGATAGTATTAAGAGATGGGGCCTTTTGGGAAGTGCTTAAGTCATGAGATTCCACTCTCATGAATGGATTAGTGCTCTTATAAAAGTTGAAGGGAGTGTCCTAGGACACTTTTAACCTTCCACTCCTTCCACTATGTGAGGATGCAGCAAGATGTCACCTGAAAGCAGAGAGCAGCACTCACCAGACACTGAATCTGCTGGCACCTTGATCTTGGACTTCCCAAGCTTTGGAATCCTGAGAAATAAATTTCTATTATTTACAAATTACCTAGTCTAAGGTATTTTGTTATAGTGGCATGAATGGACTAAGATAGGCTTCATAGTGCCTACTTTTCCAGGTGGCATGTACTGGAGATAGAATGTCTAAGACGGTTCTTGTCTTCACATGTCTCGCACCTAAGCTAGAATAGCTGGAAAAGCTGAAGACTTGCTGCCACTAATTTCTCCCAAAATGGCCTATCCATATGGATTGCTTGGACTTCCTCACAGCATGGAGATCATGGAGTAGTCATGCTTCTTATAGGAAGCTAGTTTCTTCCAGAGTAAATGTTATAAGAAAAAGATAATAGAAAAATTGCCAGTGCTCTTAATGGGCATGCTTGGAATTGGCATATTTTGTTATTTAAAGTAGTCACAGTCCAATCCAGATTCAAAGGGATGAATTAATGGAGTTTACTTGTGAATGGAAAAATGATATTTTCATCAGGGAGGGGAGAAAATGATAGTGGTTATCTTGGAGACAAACTAAGAATTGAAGCATCCAATTTTTATTCCTAGAAGTGATATTTTATGCCTCTGTGAAAGATATGTCAGAGGGAAAGAAGATTGGAATTGGTGGGAACACTTAAGAGGGTGTCACAATCATCTAGATATGAGATGACGATGGCCTGTAATAAGGAAATGGTAGTAGAGATGTAGAGAAAAGAACAGACTTGATTAAAGCTCAGTTCTGCTCATGGCAAATAGGTCTCCATGGTTCTTACTTCTGTCATCTGGGTTCGTGGCTCTGCACTCTAAGTCATCCTCCCTTCTTTTATTGCAAGTAATGGCCTATGTTTGCAGATGAGTGGCCTTCATAACCGAATTCCTGCCTGCATAAGCTTGGAGGTCCCAAGCACTCTACTCATTCTAAAGTATTCTGTCCCGTTAGTCCAACCTGATGGTATGTTTCTTCTGTCTATTTTCCATGTTACTACAGGTAACTGTGTTGCTGGATTTCTACCACAACATAACAGGGATCATCTTTTACATCAGTCTCTAATAAAAATTCTCTCACAGTTCCTCAAACTGTTATTAATATTCTTCTTAAGGTCTTTCCATCTCCTGCTCACAGCTTAATCCCAAACCCAAAGACACATATTTTAGGTTTCTGTTATGGCAGCACTCCACTCCCAGTACCAATGACTGTACCATTTAGAGTTCAATGAAAAAAGAAACACACAAAAATGAGCTATATGTAATTGGAATTTATTATATAGGGATGAGACCTGGCATAATAGTTGGGGCATTGGGGAAATAATGGTCATGAAGGGGATAGTTAGATGATCATAGAAAAGTCATAAACCAGAGACTACAAAGAGAAGCCAGAAAAAAGTCTAAGGAAGGTTGCTGCCATGGCATCTGCTGGTGGACCACAAGTCACTGTAGGTCAAAAAGGAAGGCAGTCAGAAAACTGGACACAGAGCAGGGAAAATCTAGGACAAACTGGAACCTATGAAGACAAATTAGAACCCACAAGGACAAACTGTAAACTCTATCCGTCTCTCACTATATCTAACTCCAATGATACAGATGGCCCTCAGACAAAGCTGGTACAGATTGCTGTAAAATCACACACATGCCTGGCTCAGGAGTCAGAGAAGCTGAAAGAGGAGACTCAGCTGCTCCACACTGATGAAGTGAACCAGCCTGCACAGACTGCAAAAGCACTGGAAGCCCTGCATGAATTTGGAATGCAGAAGTCAGCAAATTATTTCTATAAAATGCAATATACTAAAACATATCAGGCTTTGCAGACCACAAAGTTTCTGCTGCAGTCACTAAATTCTGTCATGATAGCATGAAAATGGGGCAAGATCATACATAAACAAATGTGGCTGTGTTCTGATACACCTTTATTAACAAAGATAGGTAGTGTGCTGGGTCTGGCCCATGAGCCACCGTTTGCCAATCATGCTTTATACTATAATGACTACTATTTCACATTCATAGTCAAAATCCTGTATAAATTTATCTGTGGCTCACCCTAAAGTTCAATCATACAAGGAAGAGAATTCTGAAAATTATGGTTCCACATTAGGTATGATGACACAGTACAAAACCATCAAACCATGTTTCCAAATTTTCTGCAATATCATGCCTCACTCCTATAATCAAAAGCAACAACAACTCATAAACACTATAAAAGTACACCTGTAGCATGTAGAGAGTGCCTGTTCAAGCTTTAATGGCCAGGAGGGTTTTAGTAAATATTAACTAGAGGACACGCGCCTGGCAGAGTTGAAGAACTTCCATAAGGAATGTCACAAAGGTGATGAAATCCTTGAGAGGACTCGATGCTTTCCACAGGATAATTCCCACTGGAATAATCAATTCAAATGGTAATTCTTAATTCAAAGATATTTGGAAGATGATATTTTATCTTATTCTGTCCCATATAATGTGTATAGTTTAGTGGGTTTTTTTTAAAAATAATTTTTTAGTAGCACAATCCTTCCTTCAGATGAAATCCTAATCAGAAATGGGGATAAATAAGACATAAAGACCAGCTTCTACTTGGAAGCGTAAAGAAATAAAGAGATAAAAGTTTCAACCTCCAGTTGAAACAGTACTAGAGAAGGAGGAATATTTGCATTACAAAAGTGGCTATTCACTGCAGACCTTATTATTTTTCTTTTTTATATAATTTAGGTTTTAATTCATTAAGGTACATTTACAGGTTTTCATAAGCACTATTTTCAGCCCATGCTGTATACTGACATTTACTTTGCCAATGAGGGCAGGTAAGAGAAAATGGGTAAAGGAAAATGCAAAATATGGATTCGGGGCAAAAGTGATGTGAAGACTGAAGAAGAAAGTTGTTGTAGTTTTCCTGATACTAACATCATCATTTGTTCGGATAACTCAGGCTACCTTGATATTCTGGAAGGCCAAGGTAAAGATCTGCCTTTATCCAGATTTTCATTAATAACTTACAAAAGGGTGTCCATTTTAATGAAACCTCTAAAAACTATTATTTCTTGTAATCCCTAGGCACAACATTGTTGAAAGAAGAATCATCGTTTTTTAAAATTTTTCATATATTGCTACAGAATGCAGATCTTCTCCTTAAAAAGCTCCTAAAGATCTGAAAATTCTATCCCCACATTCTCCAAACACTGAGGAGATCTGTAAAACAATTTGTTTGATTGACAGGAGAGAACTATTTCAAATGCCAGTGGGTAGCCTTCCAGAGAACAAGGCTACAACAAGAATGTTTTTCCCCTACTGCTAATGGCCAATCCTGGCATTGAGCCCTTGGCTGCTGCTTCCCAACATGGGTATCCTTTTAGGAAATGTGCCTGCCACAGCTTGCCTCACACTGATAATGGTGTCAAGAGGCAGAGAAAAGAAATGAGTTTAAGAAAGAAACAACTGGCCTCTATTAGCATGGTATCCATTGGTGTGCAGGGTGGAGTCCGCTGGAAAGGCAGACCGGCTTCTGCCCGGACAGAAAGTCCATTTGTTCGCTATGGTGACATACTAACGTCTGAAGATGAAATATCCTATCACCCTCAATTCCCATCTATGTTAAAGGATAAAACACACTTCTCTTTTATTTTTTTTCTCTTTTGAGCCTTTGATCTTAAGAACAGAAATCCTCAAAAATCAAGGACAAAAAAATAACCTAAACAAAGTGAAGCTTATATAGTCGTCTATATCCTAAGCTTATACAGCTGTCTATACCCTAAGATGACTGCAGAGAACAACTGAGGTCCACATGTGCAAGCACGGCTTAAAGAAAAATGCCCTGCTTCATGATTCCACGGCATGAGGACAAAGATTGCCCTTTGTCTCGTAGCTGTATCCACTGTTTGAAAATCCGGGTGCAGGATTTGACTGTGTCTTTTAGGTTTTAGAGTCAGCTCAAAGCCTTTTTTCAAAAAATTAAAAATAAATATAATAATGGCCATCCAGAATGACAATGTAAATCTATAAAGAATATACAACAGAGACTATAAAAGCCCCTCATCTAAAAAGGCCTGTTTTCTAAAGGAGGCTATGCAATATTTCCTACATAAATTGTAGATATGATGAGTGTAAGATTAAAATTGGTTCTAACCTAACAGATGCTAATCGGGGGAAATTAATACATGTTCATAAAAATTGGAGTAATATATATTTTTTTCAGCATTTCAAATGTCTTCAAGTAATGGTTACATGATCTCTGGAAGGAGTATTAACTTTTAAAAATTATATTTCCAGGTGTTTTTAAAGGTTAGAAAATTGGTACTTGTCAAATCAGAATAGGTAGGAAAATCAGAAATATGCACATCACCAAACCATTATAATATGTGGCTTTGGCATTCTTCCATTGGTATATAATTAAATTACATCAGACATTTATTGAAGCACACTATGTACCCAGCATTGAACTAGATGCTAGAAATAGAAATACAAATGACATTTATTTATTGCCTTCGAAGTGGAGCTCAAGATTTAATGGAGGAAATAGAAAGCATTAAAGAGTGAATGCAAGGTTAAAATTGCTGTTTGGTTAGGCTCACTTGGTAAACCATACCATGGAAAATTCAGCTTCCTTATTATGGTATTTTTGTACTAAAATGGTAAGTGATTTAGAAATGATGTGAACCAAGTACTCTGGAAATGTATTAGATGACTTAGTAAGGCTTCACAAAAGTAAGAACTGAACAGGGTCTGGCTCAATGAATAACATGGACTCAGTTTAGAAGGAAGGGGAAAGTGGGAACAGTATGATATATAGAGACACGAGAGAGAGTATGTTATATCTGAGGAAAGACAGGCCATCGTGAACATTGTTTAGGGATATATAACAGAAATGAAGGAGTGTTAGGTAAATAAAAGATTGCAATTGTACCATAATGTAGCTAAGTAATCTTCACTCTAACAGGTTTCACTGACATAGGAAATCTATCTTTTGAACATTGTGGTTCTAGAATTGAAAATGACACAGCTCTTTGTTTTATTCAGAGTTTTTATTTGCTTTCTCAAACTCCTATATGTTTTATTTCCATTTCATAATAAAGAAAATCATAAGAGCTAAATTCAGAGCTCTACATCCTGATTAATATATCAATAATTCTTTAGCATAGAGTCTAAGGCCAAGCACAGCATACATTGAAAAATAGTAAGAATCTGAAGACAAAAATTCACGGACCATTGTAATGTATTTTTACTCAAAAGGTTAAAACAGAACAAGTATCAGGTGGAAGGGTCTTAGACTAAGAACAATGGTGAAAATGGAAAAGAAGAGACAAATCAGAATGGCACTTTGAAGTAAGAATCAAAATTGGTATAAAGAGAAGTAGAAGTCCTACATTCCAAATTCTGGACAAAAAGAATACCCCTTGCCTTTGGGAAAGCTGAGAAAGATAACAGTGAGCCAAAGTCGTCTGTGTCTCCTGTGTTGTCACTTGCCAACCTTTCTTGCTGCCTGACTTCTAGTTAGATTCAGCCACTCAGGCACTGGTGGAAAACAGAGGATGAGAGGAGGATAAAAGATGCTTTTTATTTTAAGCCTTCCCTTCAACAGCACCTTTCAGCACTTCCAGTACCCACAGGACAAAGTCTCTTCCTCAGTCCTAGTTTTAGTGGGTCACACCCACTTAGCAGTCTCAGAACCTGGCTGTTCATAACTCCCTTGGCCTCTTCAGTATTGACTTCACAGCTCCTGCCCCGTGGTTCCAGCACTGGCTAGGTAATCAGTCCCTCACTGGGACCAGGCCTTTTCTGGCACCTCAAGTAGCACAGCATAGGGATGTTCATGACCTTGTATAATGCCAACTCTTCTCCTTTATTAACCCAGCTTTAAGGTTGCTAGCTGTACCCTACATTAATCTCTGGATTACATCACCTTCCCCTTTTTTCTTTCAGCTCTGCAACACATTTGTAACTAGTTATTTATATTAAATCACCTCTGTTTGAAAGACAAATCATTTTTTTCTTTTTTACTGACTAGACCCTAAGTTATCCAGTGCTTTTTGCCAACAGTAGGCCAAGGAAAAATTCACCAAGACTCGATTCTTAGAGTAAGTTGCTGAGTTTTGTGAATTTAAATGCAGGGATGTCATAAATTCCACTGGAAAATGTGATACTGGTAATCTACGGCAAGCTTTGGAATCATGATCTCTTAGATTATCAACTAAAGATAATTTGACATAAACCGCCTATAGAGGATAACAATTTGGGAGAAAAATTGAATATTGCACTTTTAAGTCCTACAGGGTGAGATGTTGTGAAGAGTTTACAGAAATAAAATAGAAATTTCAAGCCTTTGAACTTCCAGCACAAGGCATGGTCCAAAAAATGCCCATAGTAGCCCTATAAGGACCTTTTGTTCATTTATTTGCAGTGCAGGACAGATATGGCTGAAAATCAAATTAAAGTTCTAGTCATGCCAGATGTTATATTACAACATAAGTTGAATTCATACCCTTGCCAAGTGTTATTTGAAAGTAAGAGCATTGATGGAGAAAGAGTGTAGGTGCTGAGACTTCAAATGGAAGCCTTTGAGTCGATGAGGAAGAATCTGAGATATATGAGATTCTTTGGCCAACTAATAGGAATACCTCCCCTATTGACCAAGGAGCCTAATCTCCCATTGCTTTTAGATCCTATAATAACCCTCCCCAAGGCATCTGCCTTGCAAGAAGATAACAGTTTTCCTTAGGATAATCTCACCAACCATCATTGCTTTCATACCCCTAACTAGCATCTGATTACATATTTCCCAAAGGAAATAAACACAAAATCTGACCCAGAAAGAGATAAATATTTGCAATATTTTTGCAATTTATATCAGCAGACACCTGGCAAATATGGCTGTTAACCCAAGGAAAATGGAATATAATATTGTATGAAGCGAAATTTGTTCCTCTGGGTGTACTTACCTGAGACACGGGAATTAATGTGCTAGCTTAAGCAACTAAAATGGCTCTGATAGTTGGCTTTGTTGGTTAACTAAATGAGGACTCAGTAGTGACTCATATTCAATGGCCTACTCTTGATGCTTAAATGACATAGCCTCCTTGGCATAATGCAGAGGAAGGAATCCCAAAATAGGCAGATGAAAATGCTAGAGGAGATTTACTATATGAGACCCATCCTGTTTCCCACTTTCTCAAAAGGACTCAGAAGGCATTCTATTTTCTTAGGCATTGAAAAATGTATTAGTGAGTAGAGAACCAACATCATTGGAAAGCTCTGTCGTATCTGTTCTCTGCAGGTTAGGGGGAATAATGGTGGGAGATATTTCATTGACTGAGTCCCTAATTTCAATGGGAAACCTGAGATCTTAAAGAGCCAAAGGCCTAATAATGCTAGAGAAAATATGAGTATACTTAACATAAGAGAAAGAGGGAAAGAACAGCAATCAGATAGGGATCTCTGTCTTGACAAGGATATTTGACGGTACTTATATAACCATGGTGTCCTCGGGAATGAAATGAATTGATTAATTAATTAGTTAATTAATATCTAAAAAAAACTCTAGGATTCCAAATGCCACTGTGATCTACTAGTCAATGCAGAAAATTATGATGTTAGATGATATATAGAATTTTGGCATGTATTTGACTCACAGTGTGCTCAGATGTCTGTGGTTATTTCCTCGGTTGCAGGGTAAATAATTGAAAAAGGCTAGTAGAATCCCCATATTGACTTTCTGACCCATGGAGTGAGACACACCAGAATAGTAAACCAGAAGCAACATCATTCCTGTGGAAATTGCCAAGATTATTGCCATCATTGAAACTTGAAAAAGGCAGAATTGATGATATCTACTAATCCCAAATGTTCGCAGCTGTACAAAAGGCAGATGGGTGTTGGAGAATAACTGTGGATTATGATAAATTTAATTATGTGGAGGTTCCAACTGTAGCTGCTGTTTTATATGTGGGATTTTAAATATGGTCACAAGTGTGAGCAAATCAATGCAGGAAATGATTGTGATCTTTTTCTTCATACTGATTATAAAGAACCACCAAAGGCAGTTTTCTTTTACCAAGAAGGATCAACAATATGCCTTCATTGTATATTTTGGAATATGCCACCTCTTTTGTTCTTTGTCATTATCTAGACTTCCTGGACCTTGATCACTTTGACATTCCACACATATAATGTTAGTAAACAAAATGTTATCTACCTGACTTTTTAAATGTGATTGCAGACGTAGTGTATTCTTTGGAGCAGTTGAAATCTCATTGGATAATCTATTCTTCAAAGGTTTGGTAGAAAGCAAAGCCATGTGCGGGAGCAAATTGACAAACTTATTCATCCATAGAAATTAATCTAACTTTTACTCCTTTTTACTGGTTAATTTTTATAAATTATACTTTTTCACAAAAATATTATTTTATTCTCTTATATCTTTAATTTTTTTTACCTCATGAGTAGAGAAGTAAGCTACAATCTTCTATTACATGTGTATTTCTCTATCTTTTAATTTTTGTTTTATAAAATTGAAATATTTGATTCCTGGATATTCAATATTACTGTTTTCATTGTGAATGACTCTTTTTAGCATTACAAAGTGTCTTCCTTTTTTGGCCAGAATTCTGCCTTAACTAATCAGATTATGACTTCAGCTCTCTTTTTGTTTGCCTTTGTCTTATATAATTTGTCATCTTTTTATTTTCAACCTTTCTGAATTACATTGTTTTAGTTATTTATCACACATGGCTATGTAGGAAGTATATTTCATTATTTAAGTATATTTAAATATCTATGTATTTATATAAAGTATTTTGTTTTATTGTAAAACTTCCTCTGAAAATGTGCGAGCTAAATTCATTTACATTTATTAATATGAAAGATATTTCTGATCTTATTTCTATGGTATAATATTATATTATGTTTCTCTTTACACAGATTTTTTAAAAGACTTAAATTAGTGGTCTCATTTCTTTGCTTTTTTTTTATGTGTAGTTCCTCTGATAGTCATGAAGATTTGTCTTTTGTTCTACTCATTATCTTTATAATTATGATTTTATATAATACCTCTAGTTATCTATTTCTTTTGACAGTAATTATTCCTAATTTGAATAATGATAAAAGTGTTCTATTTTATTTTCTTTCTTAACCTCTTCTTTACTTCATAATTTTTGTTAATAATATTAACTTTATTATATTTACATGTGTAGTTCTAAATACACCTATAATTACATTATTGGTTTGTTCAGCCTTGAAAGATTCCTCTGACTCTTAGCTAGTAGAGTATCTTTGTAATCAGTGAAATTATCTCTCATTTTCTGTCTTCCTTTCTTCTCAATTTTCGTTAGCTGTATCCTTGCTGTGTATATAGGCATATAACTTTCACATTCTGATCTGTCACCATAAGCTTCACATTTGTTTGAGTCCCGGTTGTAGAGTTACTTACATTCAATATTCCCACAAATTATTTTGCCACAATTTCCCAGGTTCATTTCTTGGTTGAAATTAATTTTCTAATAGCTTCCTCAAGAAAGACTCCTGGAAAAAATATTCCTTGGTTTCTTACATTGTTCAGAATTATTTATCTGAAGTCTTTATACTTGAAGAACAATTTGGTTGAATAAAAAATCCTTGGCTCGCAATTTCTTCCCCTGAGTATTTTGTAGCTCTTTCTCCACTCCCTGTTGCTGTGGAGAAATCTGTGGACAGCTGTCTTCACTTCCCCTCCCCAAATAAGTGTCTTGTTCTTTTTATACTACTGCCCGAAAGATTCATTCTATCTTTAAAGTCCAGGAAATTTACTAGGCTTGGTCCCAATGTTAAATTTTCTGGGTCAGTTTTTTTCTGAAGTAGGTCCTTAAAATATGTAGATTCAGATTTCTGGTTTGTCTGTTTTTTGTTTTTTGTTCTTCCTCTCAGGAAAGCCTTTTTGAATGTATCTTTTACTTATTTTTTTGTTCTGTTCTGTTGTTTTATTTTGCAGACACTATAGCTATGAATCAGTTGGATATCTGTTGCTTGTCTTCTATAATGCATTTTGTTCTCTAATCCTTTAAAATTTTTCCTTTTATGTCTGCATTATTTTGCTCCTTTATGCTGGGCTACTTTTGAAAGATTTTACATATATTTTGTGTCTATGAATGATGTCTATCCCCTAGTTTTATGAAAGTTAGGGATTATGGGTCTTTTTTCATTTTTTAAAATTGTTAATTTTGACTGATTTCCAAAGAGGAAAGACGGTATCTTATGAAGTCATGTTTATATAAGAAAGCCCTCTAAGCATTTAAATTAAAATCAGTAATAAGATAAGAATGCCCTTTGTTATCACCTCTATTTAAAATTTTACTGAAGATTCTGGCACATAGTAAAGAAAAGGAAAAAAATATTATAAATATTGGAAAAGAAGAAATAAATGGTCATTATACACAAATGTTCACAAATGTATGATTTTCTTCTTTTGCCCCCCCAAGAAACAAATGTATGATTTTCTACAAAGAAAACTCAAAATAAGTTCACTTATAAATTATTAAAATTAATAAGAGCTAAAAAAGAAGACATAAAATATAAATATAGAATTATTAATTGCACATCTGCACCACAAAAATAAATAGTACAAAACTGCAATTCAAAAAGTTTGTAATAGTCACAAAATATTTAAAGAATTTAGGAATAATTCTGAAAAAAAATAAAGCGGTAAAAAACCTGCATAGAGAAAAATCATAAAACTCTATAGAACAATATTAAGGAGATTCTAAAAGGAAGTCATATGATCTTCATGGTTAAGATGACTCAATGCTATAATGAGGTCAAATCGGCCACATATTGGGCTAAAAATTTAATATGATAAGGGCATAGCTAGATTTTATAAGGAATTTGATAAACTAATAATACGATGTATATGGAAGAGAAAAGTGCCAATTAGAGCCAAAGTGATCCAGAAGAAGGAAAACGTAAGGGGCTTTGCCCTACAAATTATCAAGACACAGATTTACACTGACATAGTACAGTATGATACTGGTATAGGGTTAGACAAATATCCAGTAAAACAGAATAAAAATCCTGGAAACGTGCCTGTGTACATAAATTTGTTTTATGACAGAAGTTGCATTATAAATCAGTGGGTAAATGAAGGACTATTCAATTAACAAAGCTGAGATAATTGATGGTCCAGATGAAAAAAATGAAATCCATTAGACTTCTACTTCAATACCAGATAGATTAAGAATTACATGTGAAAGTTAACTTGTTAAAAACTTAGAAAGTAATACAAAAGACTGTCTATATGACCTTAGAATAAGGAATGACTTCCTAAATAAGACACAAAAAGCCATTAACTATAGAAGGAAATTAAATTATAAAATTAAACTTTTCTTATGTTATCCTGAATAGAGCTGGAGCCCATTCTACTTAGTGAAGTATCACAAGAGTGGAAAAACAAGCACCACATGTACTCACCATCAAACTGGTATTAACTGATCAACACTTACGTGCACATATGGTAGTAACATTCTTCGAGTGCCGGACAGGTGGGAGGAGGGAGCAGGGGATGAGTATATACACACCTAATAGGTGTGGTGTGCACTCTCTGCGGGGTGGACACCCTTGAAGCTCTGACTCAGGTGGGGCAAAGGCAATACATGCAACCTAAACATTTGTACCCCCGTAATATGCTGAAAAAAATAAATTAAATAAAATAAAATTTCCATTCATCAAATGACATTACTAAAAGAGTAAAACAACAAACCACAAGCTAGAAGATATTTGTACACATTTAGCCAATAAGGGTTTAGTCCTATATATCAATAGAAAGAATAATCTATATAACAATAAGAAAGAAGCAAATCATGGAAGACTACATACAGTATACAAGCACCTTTGATAAAGTTCTGAAATGAACAACAGAAAACAAGTTATGTTTAGGGTTATATACATTTGGAATAAAAATTTTTTTAAAAAGAAAGAAAGTAAAAAAATACAAATCAGCATAGAGATTACCTTTAAGAGAAAGAAACTGACATGGATAACATGGAAGTACATAGATAAATAAATGTGATCATTTTTAAGTTATTTATTTGGGCAATGATTTCATGGTATTTATAAGAGTTTAAAGAAATATTTAAAGATTTTCTGTATGTTTTATATTCTACATATGTGTTATACATATCCTCCTTAAAATCAACTTTATTTTTGAAATATAATATATGCACAGAAAAATGCATAAGTCACTAGTGTGTAGATCAGCAAATTATCACAATGTGATCACATCCACGTACCCACCACCCAGGTTAAGAAATACGACATTACCATGCACACTGAACACACATCAAAAAAACCTTTCTTATTCTCACTTTCCTTCCATAGATAACCAATCTCAATATTCTCTTGCATGTACACAGTTTTACATATAAAATGTCAAAAAGAATTTTAAGCAGAGCAGAGCATGTTTCTACTGATGTCAACTATTTCTAGGAAGGTTTTCATCTTTAACCAGACAAGAAATTTTATATAGCAAGGGAGGAAGGGGACATCTGCCTACCATACAAATCAAACTGGTACATTCTAAGAGCCAAAAGGGTATTAAAAGTTAGTAGACTACCCTAATATTTCCTGAGAAACTATTGCTATAGTTTGGTCCCAAGAAAATCTTCGAATTAGGTCTAACCCCTTTTTGCTTGAGATTTCATGAATGTTTGAACACAATGATACTGTGTCCCAAAATCTTCTCTTTTCTAATCTATCTATGCTAGTTTCTTTAGTAATTCTTTATGCAAGTTCCATTCTTTATAGAACTCTACCATCGGGTTGTTTCCCTCTGAGCATAGAGCAATTTGAAAATTCCCGTCTTAAAAATATGATGCCAAGAACTCAATCCAATATATCATCTGTACTTTGACCCTTGCAGAATCCCCTAGAACTGTTACTTTCTTGCCACTATGCTACTACTAATGTAGCATAAAACTATATTGTATTAACTATGTTTTTTTATTTGAAAATATTAAGTGGGTATAAATATTTTTGTTAAATGGATGGTTTTATAATGATTAAGTCAGGTCTATTAGTGTGCCCACCACCCAAATAGTGTTATTGCATCTGTTAGACAGGTATTTACTCCTCCCTTCTTCCTCTCTCCCCCTTCTTTATTTCCAAGAACTTTTACTTCTCCCTGTGCCCATGTGCTCATCGATTAGTTCCAAAATATTAGAAAGTACAAGTAGTGTTTGTATTTCCATTCCTGAGATGTTTCCCTTAGGATAACGGTCTCTAGTTCCATCCAAATTGCTGAAAAGAGGCTGGTCCAATAGCAGTGGGTTATCAGGACTTACTAACGTTAGTGTCACTAAAGTTGGTGTACAATCCCCCACTGCTAAATTTGACTGGCTTTAAAAAACAATTGCTGCAAAGACATTAATTCATTTATTTTTATGGCTGAGTAGTACTCCATGGTGTATATATATATATATACTTCATTTTGTTAATCCACTTATGAATTGATGGGCACTTAAATTGATTCCACATCTTTACGATTGTAAATTGTGCAGCAATAAACATTTGGGAGCAAGTGTCTTTTTGATAGAAAGACTTCTTTTCCTTTGGGTAGTTGGTTAGTAGTGAGATTGCTGGATCAAATGGTAAATTTACTTATAGCTCTTTGAGGTATGTCCATACCGTTTTCCACAGAGGTTGTGCTAATTTGCAGTCCCACCAACAGTGTATAAGCATTCCTTTCTCTCTGCATCCACACCAGCATCTATCGTTTTTGGACTTTTTAATAATAGCCATTCTGACAAGGGTAAGGTGATATCTCATTGTGGTTTTAATTTGCATTTACCTGATGATTAGTGATGTCAAGCATTTTTTCATATGTTTGAAAAGCTTCTGCACAAGAAAGGAAATAACCAACAAACCAAATAGACAACCTACAGAATGGGAGAAAATATTCATAAGCTACCCATCCAATAAAGGGCTAATATCCAAAATCTACAAATAATTCAAAAAAATCAGAAAGAAAAAAACAAACAACACCATTAAAAAGTGGGCAAAAGATATGAACAGAAGCTTTGCAAAAGAAGATAGACAGATGGCCAAAAAACATGAAAAAAAATGCTTATGTTTTTACCTCCACAGTCTTATAACTGTACTGGCTGTTATAAACCATCAAGTCCACTTTCACATAAACTCCACCATGATTTTAACCTCCGTTATTCTGTTCCTATTTAAATACCTAACTTATTTTCTTATATCTATGTTTGGCTTAGTTTCATTGCATTATTATCTATCATTGATAGTTTATCCTCTAGTGTTTGGTTTGAGAGACAGATCAACATTGCATCTTATATCTGCATGGTGACCGCTTTCCAGTTTTAAAGAATCACATGTATCATTTTATTTTCACAAATTTTTTCTAACATAGGACAGGGATTATTGTTCTTATTCAAATATTAGATGAACTAAAAATCAGCAACATAGACAACATGTCCCAAATCAGATTTATTAAGTGGCAGATCTTACACCAGAGGCTACATATTTTGGAACCAAAAGTTCTTTTCACTGATCTAGACCTCCTCTCTCAAACTTAATGGTTTTAGGCTAATTAAACTCACTTTTAAAAAACTCATTCACTAATAAGGACCTAGAATAGGGAAATGTACCCTGAGAAGAAAGTAGATTGAGGACAGAGCTTGGCAGGAAGAAACCTGAAATCACTCCACTCTTATAAATTAGTACTAACAAAATTGGTGATTCCAAGAATCACGCAAAGAGAATAATAATACACATTTTGATAGCATAAATCATGACACAAGTCAAGAAAAATAATTAGATCATTCTGGCTTCAATTTAGGAAATTGTCAAAGGTTTCACAGCACAACCCTCTTTACTTGTGATGTGACTCACATGTTGACGGTTCTATCCCTTGCAAGAAATAAAGTAGGCTGACGTTGAGCAATCTAGTCTGGTTTACTGGAAGAAGGCCTGAAAAATCATGCATCAGATTCCTCAGAGGCTGTGTGAAAGGGAAATATTTCCTTGTTCAGAGGGAAAGTCTGTGTACATGAAATGTAACAAATAAGATATTCCAAGTATCTCAACTGGGTACCTTTGCGATAGATGTGCATGAATGAACACAATGATCTTCGATTGTGACTTTGCTAGTCACCAGGGAACTAAAAGCGATAGGTGGTCTTTAAGTTAAAGAAATTTAACTTAAAAACCAAATACTATTAATTAAAAAGCATCCTAGTGTACTAGCATGACCACTAAATAGAAACTAGCGTGTGCTTTTGGTCCAGTTATTTCACCACTCTGAATCTCTATTTAGCATTTCTAAATTAAAGTAAAAAAAACTCAGCAGAATTATTTTTCAAAGCAAAACTGCAAAGAACTTCACGATATCGCTAGACAAAACTGTGTAGAGAGGATGGAAAGCCAATACTTGCATGGAATCCCAGGTCCAAAAATAAGCCAAATAAAATAAAAACTGAAAAACTAGTGGAATAGTTTCGTCTAATATGTCACACTACTTTCAGTAACTGAAAGTGAATCTGAAGCATTATAGACTATAAGCATCATATATTTGAGTATGAACTGAAATAAGGAATCATAGTTAGCATCAGATTTGTATTCAGAAAGCAACTTCTGGCAGATATATGTATTGAAAAAATATACTAAAGGCGGATTGGAAACTTTTGTCTAAGAAAAACTGAAGAGAATCTGAACCAAGGAAGCAGCCTATCCCGAGAGACAGCCTACCATTGCCAAGAGCACTCATTCATTTCATTCATTGCAACAGGACTCTATCCAAATGTGTGTGTGTGTGTGGGTGTGTGTGTGTGTTCTAGTATCATCATCAAGTCTCTAAGCCAGATTTATAAGTACATATTTCTTTATTTTTTCCTTTTTTTTTTTTTGGCTTTTTTTAGTGTAGTTTTATGTCCACAACAAAATTGGAAGGAAAGTTCAGAGAATTTCCATATATCCACCTGCCGCCCATGCATGTATAATCCCCCTATCACAATTAATAAACTTACATTGACAGATCACCACAATTTCTTTCTAAAAAAACTTAACATCATAAACAGAGATAACAACATATATTGTATTAACCTGAAATTTCAGTAAACACAAAGGCTAAATATAAAATTAGGCTTTAGACCCAACCAAACGTAGTTTCACCATCAGATCTCATATTTCGTTCCTAGAAAAAATGGATTACTTCACTTTATTTCCATTTGTTAAAGAATCATAAAAAAAGCAGAACCAAAAATATTGTGATTGGCTCTCTGATAACCAGAATTTTCAGTTAATAACAATATTCTCATTCCAGAAAGAGAAATAAAAGAGAGAAAGTATAAAAATTCAGCTGTCCCAGCTCCATTCACATTGAATTTTCTGCTCTGTTTGAAGCATAAATATACTCCAACATGTTAACTTGAGCTCTGCCTGTTTGTGCTTTCATGATGCCTAGAGGAAACAATCAGCGCCAGGATTCAGCCAGGACTTACGTCTGTGAGGTCTCAGCAATTCACATACACCAAGCTTTCAGAAAAGGCAGAGGGATCTATTTCCCCATCAATTGCCAGGGGCATTGGCAGATTCTGTTTAACGCCAGCAGGACCAACTGGACCCCTGAGAAGTCCCACTTAATTAAGACATTAGCTCCTAACATACTGAAGAAAGCTTCCTAAATTCACACATTGAGAGTGAAATGAGGATTTCCTCATTGAGACATGTTGAAATCCAATTTGAGGTCCCTTTTGTGTACAGCAACCTGCACTGCATAAAGTGTCAGCCCAGCCTAGCTAACTTCGTTAGAGGGAGGGCCAATAACAACACTCAGCTGATTATAAAAGAAAGGGAAGAGACTCTGAATGATTATAGAATTCTTATAATGTGCATAGTGTTATTATGGCACTCTGCCCAGGGCTCATCAAAGATAAATGAGGTTTGAAGAGTGAATTTTTTTATGTTAAACTTAATAGACATTCCCTTTCTTTTCTTTCTTTTTTTTTTAACTGGCAAGGGAATGGAAAAGACATCAAAGCAGTATTCCTATAAATCTATATGAAAATGAATTTCAGAGTCAACTTTTCTGCTTTTATTACTTACGGTGTTTTTATTTTTTTGGAAGCTGAAAGGGAACATAATTCAGTGCCTTTCAAATTGCTTTGGAGAAATATAATAAATCCAATATATATGAAAAAGTTTATAGGGGTCTTTTTTTGTAAAATATATACAACTCTGAGATCTTTCTCTGATACTAAGATTGTTTCTAAAAAATTTTTCTTCAAAGTTTTTCATATATATTTCACTGGATTTCCTAGACAGTAATTTATAATTCTGAAGTCCAATGACATGAGACAAGGTTTAATATTTTGGCTATTTGAAGCTATTGTCTTTTCTAAACTGCTATTCCTAGAATCCTCATCAAAACTTTAAAATACAATAACAATCTCTCATTTTAGTTTCTCTGGCTAAGAATTTTGATGGGGTATAGGAAGGGGGGAGAGTGTCCATTAATATTGCAACATCGGCCTCTGAATGTGCTTCTTGTGTGTGAAATTATATTTTTATGACACTTCTCTGCTTTTGTTTGAATCAGCTCTATTGAAAATCATCTTGAATCCAATTTTTATTCAGTATCTGCCTCTCAATACACATTACTCCTGTAACTGTTAAAGATTTGTTGGTTCAGCTTTTCAGGCAAGGCTATTTGAATGCACAAGGGGGTTGCCAGAGTGTGCTTATGACTATGTCAAAGTTAAACAAATCCAAAGTTGCCTAGTTCCATCAGAAGTTAAATCTCCATTATACTTTAAGAGAAAGGTCAAAGTTTACACTCAAAAAAAAGGAACTAGCCCTAGTAACATAGTGCTACTTCCAAATTATTAAGCCGAGGCAACCATGGATTCCAAAGAAATTATCTTTGGGTGGAAGGTAACCTCAGGGCCAAGATAATTCCTTCTGAAAAGAAAATCCTAAGCAATGATATTAATTGTTCCCCTGACTGAACATTGGGTTCTTCACTTTATAAATGGTTTACCACATATAAAAAGAAATATCAGTAACCAGATACATATGAGTAGCAACTAATATCATTAGCCCTCTTTTATCTGTTATACCCAAGAGAATGTTGTTGACACTGATTGGAAGAACCATGGGTAAGAGACAGACATTTCCCCAGGTTTTCTTCATTTACCTAAATTGCAATTGCCTCACAGAGTGAGAGGTGGAAATTAATAGACATGAGTAAGGACATAGTAAAACTCCAGCACTTTATATCAGAAACTAAACCATTAGCACAGCAAGAAAAACCTTAAATAGATGTTAAAGAATTGAAAAACATTTACCCCTTTGAAAGTCAGCCTTTCTGAAATGTGCAGAACAAAACTGACAGCCATTCAGTGGTGCTAATGGTATTGAAACTGTAGGGAGCAAGGCTTTTGCACCCCTAAGTGTAACTGACCCCATGAACAAATTTCAATGACCCCCTATATGTTTTCTATACCCCTGTTCCTTAAATACCTACTTGACGTTTTGACTTGTTTCCCAGAAATGGTGGATTTTCTGCAAGACAAAGGAGCTAAGATTCTGAAAGTCTCTGGGCAGACTTCCTTTAGCCAAAATTCACCATCCCCACAAACTGCCCCCAATGCACATAGCCCCTTGTTAGTTATACCCTTGAACTTCCCCAAGGCTCATGGTCCCTCCTTTAAAGGCCCCTGGTCTCCATTAGTTGGGGAGAAGATTTGAGGCAGTGTTACAGCCCAACTAAGGTTATTGCCCTCTGTTCAAGAGGAAGCCAATGCACTGAGACAGCAGGGTTTACAGCAGAGAGTTTAATATCACAGGCGCCATGCGAGGAGATCGGAGGAATTTCTCAAATCTATCTCCCAGAAAATTTGGGAGAGAGGGTTTTTAATGATAGTTTGGCAGGCAAAAGGCTAGGAAATTGGGTCTACTGATTGGCTGGATTCAAGGTGGAACCACAGGGGTGTAGAAATTGTCTTCTTTGCTGAGTCAGTTCTTGGATTGGGGTCACAAGACCAGTTGAGTCAGTTCCTCATTTTGGGCCACTGGTCTGGGTGGGTTAGCTGTTCCACTGGAATGGAGAGGCTGGAAGATATCTCAAAACCAGCCTTAGGTTGCACAAGGGTATTGTTATCAACGGGGAATGTTAAGAATCTTTATGACTAGCAGCTATGTGACTCCTGAGGAGCAATTATAGGAAAGCAAACTAGGGGACAATGGCTGGTTATTATCATTATTTTAACTATGCCTGTGCCTTCCAAAGTTAGGACCTCACCACAGTTCTCACCCACCGTGTATCCCTTTATTAATTTGTAAAGGGTGGTTTCTATAGCTTCTCCTATTCATATTAAAAATTCCTTTCTTCCTTGACAATCCTTATTGTCTCAACATTTGAATCTTTGTGTAATGCATAACTAGACCTAGACTGAAACTCCCTTGCAGTTTCAACAACATAGGGTTCACTGAAAAATCACTGACATGAGGCAGATTGATTAATAGGAAGAAAAAGCTACAAATTTATTTAACGTGTATACATGGGAACTCTCAGAATGAAGATTCAACTCCCCAGTGAGGTTCAGGAGCTTACATGCCTATGACAGCTGGAAATGTCTTGGAAAAAAGAAAGCAAAAAATAAATAAATAAATGAAGCTTAGATGCCTTTCCAATTAAATGGGTCAGGGGGATGGGGGAGAAGAAGAATCCTGAGGAAGAGCAATAAGGGGTTACCAAGGAGGAAGAATGGTTGGGGAACAAAGATTATGTGGTAAATATTAATAATTCTCTTTGAAATTTAAATGAGTCTAAGACAAGGGACATTATCTTCTTAAAGAGTCTGTTCAGATGTGGTCATATTCCTGGTCTTAGAGGGGGAAGAAAAGAACAGTTGTTCTCCTATGTGGGTCTGGATCTCTGGCAGATGAAGAAATGTCAAGGCTTTGGGGAGTGCCGATCGTGGGCTGGGGGAAAGGCCAGAGAAACCTTGAGCCTTCTTGAGTCAGTGCAGCATGTCAAAATGCCCCATTTTGGTGTAAAATATTTCTAATTTCTTTCAAAACTGTCCCAAATTTAGAAGACAACTGCAGATGGGGCGAACAGGATCCTTCCCCAAGGACTAAACCAGTGTTTCTCAGCTCCGACTAAATGTTAGAATTATCTGAAGAGCTTAACTGATCAGAGTCGGAGCAGAGTATCTTTTAAAGTTCTCGGGATAGCCCTAATGTACAAAGACGGAGGAGCAAACAGATTGGAAACAGTGTAGAAATTTTTCAAAATGTTCACCTTCAGAAAAAAATGTCTGCAGGCTCCTACTAATGTAAGGATAAAGCAAAAAGGAAGGCCGAGGGAGCCTGAGTGCAGCCAGGGTAATCGATACCAGATCCCAACCACTCTAAGCAAAGAGATCACCAGCATGTCTGTCACCAACCCAGGACCACTCCAGGATGGATGCATCACTAAGCGGCTGCCTTACAGTTTGTGCTTACCTTTCTGTAACGGCAGTTCATAATTAACCTTTATGGCCTGACTTGAAGACAATGCTGGTCACATATGGCTGTTTCCTAATGGGGTTTTTGAATATTTAAAAAAGTTATCATTGCCCCATGAGGGGTTCCCCCTCCTGCTCAGGAAAGGACCCCTACTCTCTCTGTGGAATAGAATCTGTTGTCTGTCTCTGTCTCAATAACACCTTTCTCTAGCTAGTTGGCTGGCTCTCAAATTCATTCCTGCATGAACCTAAAAGCCTCTTTGGTGTGTTCAGGGGACTTTCCTCCTTCACTGGGGCATCCCTTGGCATCACTACCACCTCCACCACAAAGAATAGCAGCCCTCTAAAAGAACGAATAGTTTTGCTGGAGTGCATGGACAGAAAATGATTGCATTAGTAGGTTGCAATCTAGTAAGTAGTAGTAGATATTTTCCTTTTCATATAATCTCCGCCACATATGGCAGTGTTACAAAATTTAATACATTAAGTTATATATGCAGATAAAATATTTTGCTTTGATTGTGTCTATAGCTTCCTTCAAGACAACGACCTTTGGATAATAGGAAAAATATATATATATAATAGAAGTTTAAGCTTAGTCTGATTCAGTAATCAAATTAGTCCTCTCATAGTAATATCTTTTGAAAACAAAACAAACAAACAAAAAAAAAATCTCAGTTTTGCAAATATCCTCCTCATTCCCTGTTTCTTTTCCCAAGCCAAGCATGATACGGTGTGTATCTGTGAGTCTGCATGGCATGACACAAAAGTGAAGAGGAACTCTGGTGTCATACACGTCCCCAGCAGTGCATGGATAGCATCATCTGGTGTCTGGCAGGATGGTCCACTGTCCACCTGTTCACTGGATAGCATACTTACTTTGATGCTCACCTTTGGCTAGCGAGTCCTCTGATGTGGCATTCACCAGCTCCCTCGTGACGACTCGGCTTCTTCTTCACCCCTGCAGACTCTTCGGTATCTGCCACATCATCCACCCAACCTTAAGGTTTCATAAGCCACCCCACCCCTTCCCCCAGCCAGCTCCATCCAGTGCTCAACTCACAGTTCAGAAGGTGGCAATTCTGTCATCTCTTCATCTTCTTCCTGGAAAATATGATAATTTGATGTTTAAAAAGGTGTCTTGAATTGGAATAAAACAGAATGGCATTCAAATATACTTGGTTTACTTGGTTCTTGGAGGGCTCTAATTTCACTATTTTCTGCAAATTTCCCTCACTCGTCACTCATTTTTCCTGTCTTTTTTTTTTTTTAACTTCTATTCTCTCTCTTCTCTCCCTAGAAATTTGAGGATATAAAGGCTGATTAGAGTTTACCTTGTTAAGTAAGCAAAAAGGGATTGCCTCAGTTTTGTTTTTGTTTTCTATTCTACTTTACTTCCTACTTCAGAAGTCAAAGCACTGTATCAGGACAAGGCCAAAAAAGATTTGCCTGCTTAAAACCCCAGTTTAGCGTATGAGGAGTGAAAGGTTGTAGAAGTTGAAGTGAAAGGTACAAAGTTAAAAATGCAGAAGCTACCATGCTGTTGACCCGTCTGGATATTTAAAGTTATCTGTTTAGAAAAAGGAGGGATTTGACCATTATTTTCTAAAAATACTATTTTTGGGGAGAATTGAAATTTGTAAAATTGAACACTAAAACAGCTATTAGAATTTTCAAGGCTGTAGTTCTTAAAATGTTAAACAGCAGGGGGAAGAAAACTATATTTCTGTAGTTGCTTATCTGTGTAACTTTAAGTGGCAGTTTTCTAAAAATATCATATTCATTCAGTCTTTCAAAAACAACACTTCTGGTAGAAATAAACTTAAAATCTTAGTAACATGATTATATGATAATCAATGTGTGTGCATGTGTGTCCGTATGGGGGTTGTAAAGAACAAGAAAAGCAATTTATTCTGGCTGAAAAGATGGAAGCTAAACTGAAAGATCACTCAATGAGTCAACATCACGGTGCAAATGAAAACTCTTTATGTATTTACTTATTTAAAATCACCCCAGGGTGCAAACTGGAGCAGTAAGAATTAATTAGACTAATCAAAATAGAACACCAATGACCAAGAACAATTCAATTCAACCAAAGATGAATTTTTAAATATCTCTCACTTTGCGTCCTAAAAATGACTATAAAATCCATTTGCCCAACAAGCATACGCAGCTAATGTTTTTCATTCCACTTGCTTTATTGCTCTTTTTTTTTTTTTTTTTGTGGCTCTGGTCTATGACTCAATTTATCCAGCTATAATTTAGAAACTCAGAGAAAATACTTTCTCTCCGCCATCACTGGATCACACAACAGAAGTATTGATAAAGACAGCACACTATTTGACCTTTCTCAGATAAAAATTGTGATATATGCATGTATATTTATAGATGCATGTATATATGTTTTTGTTTCTCCAATATACTTTATTTCATGGCCTGAGTTTGTGAACCTCTCAAAGTGTTTCCTACATGCCATGATCTTGCTTAACTTCTAGCCTATTTGTAGTTCTATGCTATAAATATATTTTTAAAATATGCAACTGGCTACAGAAAGCTTATAAGGTTACCAAATGTCTCTGTTTATCACTGATAAACAGTGACTTGAATGAAGAATAAATTGTGTTCACTGTCAGACTCTGCCTTTGATGTATCTAACTCTACTCTATCTGCTATTCACCAGAAACCAAGTCTAAGGAAAAGAGACTGAGAGGGGGTACAAAATATGACCACAAGATGCACAATTTCCAAATGATCTGTGAAGTTTCACGAGCATGCTATTGTTTGCCTTGTTCATTGTGTTCATTGGAAAAGACACAGAACAGTGGTATCTATCTGCCCCCAAAAAGCAGATTTAGGTTCAACATTGTAAGAAATGATTTGATGATAAAGTCAGGAAAGCAGAAGGGAGTGTGAATACAAGACCCCAAGCTCTTTTCAACAACTATTTCCAGCTATTTTTATTATCTCATTAATTCTGCCAATTTCCTTATGAGGCTTTTATGTGGTATTATTATATTTTATTGGAGGAAAAACCCTAGGAAAGGTGAAGTGAAATTATGTGTTTGAGGTCATGTGAGTCATCAGCCAGGCCTAGAATAGGCCACCTATGCACTTTTCAGACAAATTTTAGTGTCTGTAGCCTCTCTGATAACAGAAGTTACAGGATGTTTGGACTCTAGACCCAGTATTTTCCAAGTGGATTTATTTTATTTTCAAAAAAACTAATGTATCAGAAATTAGTCACATGTGAATAAACCTTGTGCACGGATCTCTAAACCAATTAACATGTCAGATCTAATGTACTATTAGACAAATAATTTGAAATATTTGCAAAAGAACAGCATGAGAATTTAATCTCTGCAATTAGGCAGAGATTTCAGTAAATTCTTGATATGCCTGAGGAAGTTTGCAACTAAAAAAGAACCACCATTTTGCTGCCTCTTGTTTGTGTGAGGAGAAGGCGATGCTGGGAGACTCCACGGGTTCCAAATCCTGGTATTGGAAGGAAATTTAAGAGCCACACATGGCATCAGGTTGAGGAGCAAACCAGCCAATCGAGAGAGTTATCTAACCTGGTCCTAAAGATCTGCAGAGGTAGAAATTGCAAATTCTTTGAATTGAAGGTTCCAGAAGGTGGCAAAATGTTTTCCTTGGGTCTTAAATGAGTTTCTTCTATAAGTATTTGAATCCTATGAAATGAAATAATTAAGGAATCTATAATTTCATATACAATTCCTAAAAATTGTTCCCAGTATAAATAATACCAAATTCTTTTCACTTTCTTCAAGGGTATTTTCTAATCATATCCTTTTGATGATGAAAATGTAGGATATACAAATGATGAAAATCTGGAATTGACAGAAAATCTGGAGTGGATAGCCTATGAAATAACTGGCTTTTCACTGTGTGCCTGTATGGTTTCCTGGACCTGAACAGGTGGTCACCTCAAGGTCAGATTTAAAGGAAACCTAAAGGACCATCAGAACAAGATGCATTTTTCTCACCATTCTCTTATAGTGCCTAAAATGGTCATGTTATTTCTTTGGGGCAAGGCATAAAAGCACCTTGTTAAAATGAAAATACTGTCAAGTTAAGAGCTCAGCTATTATCTAGAAATTATATATAATATTATCTAGATAAGTATCTAGTTAAAAAGTAACTTAATCATATGATCGAGAGATCTGTTTTTACAAGATTGGATTAACTCTGGTCCCATTCTGGACTCTGACGTTCTGGGACACCAGATGAGTCTATTCTGAGGGAAGTCAGGGAAGATTTGGCACACCCACACGGAAATTTCCAGGAGGCTTGAACTGAGTGCCAGTGTGTGTATTATGATGCCCCGAAAGGGAGGCTAAAGACCAATGAAAAAGAAACAGGAAGATTTTGAAAATAAATTCACTGACTGTATACTTTTGCCTAGAGCTGGCCCTAACATTATATATCTTTAATTGAAAGTGTGAATTACACATTATACATGGTGAAAAGGGAACTCACTGTTCTCTGTGATTATCTTCATTTTGGTTCCAATGTTTTCAGAATCGCACAGATAAAGGAAAAGCAACCCAATTCTTTTCCTCTTTATTTCTTGTCCTCTATCTCCTTGTCCCTTTTCTCCATCCCAATAATTTTCTCTTATGTCCCACTTCCAAGTCCACAATACCACTGCCAAAAGACACATATTTTATAACTTAACCTTCTCTGGCCCACATTTTAGTCTAGGAGAGATTTAAATTTATTGTCAGAAAAATAGGACAATATTGTGGGAATCTACCTACTTCAAAATCTGAAGCATATGTCAACAAACGGAAGGAAAGGGAACACACGTTCAACAAATGCCATCACAGGGTAAACGGGCATCACTTTCCTCTTAGCTGAAACTTTGTCTTTATCTCCCTATTTCTTTCCTTCCTTACTGACAACCCTAAATAGCCGCAGAGAACAGGATTTTCTAAAACATTTTGAACCATGAAGTCAGCAGTTTCAGAGGTAAAGCAAGGAACACTTCACGACAAGCACAGTGAGCTCCTTCCTCTCCTCTTCTTGAAGCCAGCTAGGACAATTTGATTCTGGAATCTAAGCCCAGCCACATGCTCGACCCCATGTTCTATCACCGTGTACTGGTCGGGGCCATTCGTTAACTGGCCTTCTGTGCTAGCTGGCTGTGAATGGGGAGAGCTGTCAGGATGGAACTTCTCAGTTCCCTACTCCTTGATTAAAATTGACCTTGGACGTTCTATTAATAATGCCAAAAAATTACACATAAAACCATGATCTGATATACTCAGAAATAAAAGCCAAATTCAATATGTTCTTAAAATGGTAACAGTAGGTCCTCAAATAATGTTGTTTCCTGCAATGTCATTTCATTGTAATGTTAATGCTGGGGAAAAAAATGGATTCCCTGGCCAAGACCACTGTCGGTGTGGAGTTTACGCATTCTCCCCACGTCTGTGTGCGTTTTCCCCGGGTACTCCAGTTTCTCCCACATCCCAAAGATGTACACATATGGTGAGCTGGTGTGTCTGAATGGTCTCAGTCTGAGTGAGTGTGGGGTGTTGGTGTGAGTGCACCCTGCACAGAATGACGTCCTGTCCAGTGTTGGTTCCTGCCTTGCACCCTGAGCTTCAGAGAGATGCTCCAGCCACCCCTGACCCTGAACTGGAATAAGCTGTTAAATAATTATCTTGCTTTCATTAATCTTTCTTAAATGACTGTATAGCTAACTTTTAGTTCATTGTATAATATTGTATGTGTTTTGGTCTTTATTTAGAAGTTTGGTAATGTTTTTGTGACCAGAAACATGCCATAGGAACTTAACTGTTGTGGGTGTGTGTATTTTTTTTATTTCAAAATATTAAGGGAGTACAAAAGTTTTTGTTATATGGATACACTGTATAAGGCTTAAATTGGGACTTTTAATGTGTCCACCACCAAATAGTATTCATTGTACCCAAAATGTAAGTTTTTACCCCTCTCCCCTTCTTAGTTTCCAATGTCCTTTACATCTCTTTGTTTCTGTTTGTGCCCATCATTTAGCTTCCAATTATTAAAGAGCACATGCGGTGTTTAGATCAATTAGTCTATGGTAAAATTGCTATTGTTAAACATCATTTCACTTAAATTTGCAAGTTCCAAGAACCCATCTGGGACATTAAATGAGGCCTTATACTGTATACTATCATGTCAATGTTACCCTTAATGAGTTGACCTCACTGTGTGATCTTTTCTTCACTGGTTTCTATGCATTATTTACATTTTTATCAAGCATCAAGCCAGCCTGACCATGAGCAGTCCCTCACAAGGAATATTTAACCATGAGTAGCAGCCATGTCAGAAACTGAAATTGTTAAAATATAAAAATTATTTATTAACTCAATGAGCAATAAAGGAGAGTATATGTAGAACAAAAATATCACATTGTATTGAAGAATAAGCTTTTAAGTGGCCATGTTTCATTGTTTTCTTTTTCATCATAAATTTCATCTGGAGAAACGAAGAAAGACCCAATGACCTTCACCATCTTAGTGGATGCCTAATGACGAGTAAAGAAACATCAAAGGAAGTGAGCCACTGTTGCTTCCCCCTGTATCTCTCTAAGCATCCAGTAAGGAGAGGTTAAATTCATGGAAACTCCATCCTTCCATTTGTTCAGCTCCAGAGCCTTGGAGTTAACTTTTTACCTTATCTCTCTCTCAGGCCAGATCCAGTCCACTAGGAAATTCTGTTATCCCCGGCTTTGGATTAGATTCACAGTATGGCCATGGTTAACCTTTCAACCACTGCCACCATGTCACCACCCCATCTCTTACCTGGAGTAGATAATAGCTTCCTAACCTACGTCCTTGTTCCTCAACACAACACCAGTGATCCTGTAAGCAGGTAAGTGAGAATCTCCTGTTCCTCTGTTTCAAATGCTCCAGTCGATTTCCACTTCTCCTAGAGTACTGTTAATAGCACAAGTCCTCACAATATCTACAAGCTCTTCGTCATCGAGCTCTCCTCTCTCCAGCACATAGCACTCACCTTCATATCCAGTTGATCTCACCCTTGCTCACTCTGCTCCAGCCACACTGGCCATCTTGCTGCTCCTGGAAAACGCCAGGCACGTGCCTAACTCTGTGTATCCTGGCTATTCCTCTACCTAAAATGCTCTTCCCCAAGACAAGTACATGTTCACTCTCTCACTTACTTCAGATTATTGCTTAAATGTCTCCTTCTCCATAAAATCCACCCTGACCACTCCATTTAAATTTCAGCCTCTCACCCCACCTGATACCCTGTGCCCTCTTCTATTTTTTGTTTTGTCACTTGTCAGCTACTACATTATTTTCTTATTTATAGCATTCAGTGATTGTCTCTCTTTGTTCTACCCCTAAAGTTTCCACAAGGACAGAAATTACTGTCTTTGTAGCTATTTGTGCTCACCACTACTTCCATCTTACTATAGTTAGTAGACCCACCACTAGATCTTGTTATCTAATGCATTAATAAAGAAGCTTATATATTACTATATCATAAATTTGTTTTTTAAAATATTTTGGTAACTTTGTTTCAATATAATTGATTTACTGAAATAAAAGGAGAATAGACACACAATCCTAAACCAGGAAAGCTATCCTGAGATCCCTTATGCTTATGGCTCTAAAGCTAGAAAGAAAATTAAGATTATTTTATAGCATCTATCACAGGTGTGAATCACCATATTTGCTTTCTTCTTGTGGGGAAACTTTCAACTAGGGGATCCCTAGCCACTAACTATAGGTACATAGCATACCATTAGCATTTCTTACCAGAAGTGAGCTTCCTATAACTCTGAAATATCCAAAGAAGCCTGAAAATTCCTTCTCAGAATTTTGTAAGTCTAGTAAGAACAGGACCTATTTTCTATTTGTGTACTCTTTTTTCTGTTAACCTTTTGCAATCCTAGTTTGTTTTTCCACAGAATTTTACTTTTCTCATTCCCACACTCCTCTTTAAGTTCTAATTGTAGATTTTTGCAGCTTTCTTCCTTATGAAGTGCGTAAATGGGCTATCAGGTCAAGCTTCTCAGTGTAAATTCTATTTTTAACATGTGTTTTTCACAACTGAATTTTCCCTACGTTTCTTAAGCAGCATTCAGCAATAAGTGTGTTTGTGTGTGTGCCTGTGTACACATGTGCTTCAAATGACTCAGGTCCCTGGATAAGCTAGGGAGTATACACAAATTAGATACTGCATCTTAGAAGACCATTTCTCATAATTTCTTGGAACTATAGTGTGTGGGTAGAAAGACTGGAGCTTTTTATGTTCCACTACATAGTATAACTATATAAAAATTTCAGTGCCATTTAGTAGCTTTGATTTTACATTAGCTCTAAGCCACACATAAATGTGACATATATTAAATGGAACAAATTAAATAGAAAATTTAAATAGAAGCTATGGCCACACCTATGGTGAAATGACCACAATTTTTTATTCTAACCTTTTGCGTTCAGTGAATGTCAAAATCTGTAAAAAGCTCTCATTTGAAGAAAGATGTTCTTTGTCCTTTCCTCTGCTAAAGATGATGACATTTTGAGAAATTTGATAAAAATTAGTTCAGCAAGTATTATCACTGCAGAGAAGCAAAAGCCATCTTCTGATGGTAAACTTGAGAGCCAGTCAAATACCAACTGACCCAAATGGCTGAAAATAAAATGTCAGAATGAGTAGACCCTGCTGAACACATTACACTTTAAAGAACTGTCAAGAACGGGACTCATTCAGGATTCCTTTAGGAGTCCTCTCTGTGGACAGGAACTGCATTCCAGAAATAAAGGAAGTATGTATGCATTTCTCCTTCTGCAAAGGAGAGACTTAATCAAAGACTAAATATCAGTGGGGCCCTTGACTTCCTCGTCAGCACAGACCACTTTCATAGTCCATCAATACCACAAGCTCTCTGTCATCAAGGGTGTGTGGTGCAGGATTGTAACACCTGGGCCTGGCTACTCCAACACCAAACATACACAGACACACACAGAGACACACAGCCAGCATGTGCTCTTGTTACTAACGAGATGCGACTAGTTAACTTGCTCATTAACTACAGTCATGCACCGTGTAATGACATTTTGGTCAATGATGAATCACATATATGACAGTGGCCCCATAAGATTATAATATTTTATTTTTATTGTACCTTTTCTATGTTTAGATACACAAATACTTGCCATTGTGTTACAATTATTTGGAATGTTCAGTGCGGTAACAGGCTATCCAAGTTTGTAGCTTAGGAACAATAGGCTGTACCACATAGCATAGATATGTATTAATAGTACGCTATGCCATCTAGGTTTGTGTATGTGCACTCTATGATGTTCACGCAATGATGAAATTGTCTAAGGAAGCATTTCTCAGAATGCATCTCTGTCATTAAGCAATGCATGATTGCATTTCTTTTATTTTTCTCCTAGGACAGTTAGTATCTTTTGCTCCTGTGTAGCTCAAATTTGGTCTTTCCTTGCTGAACCCCAAACCCATCTGTTAATTCCTAGCCAAACAGCTCTTTCTACAGGACCCCAACCCAATTCTGTGCTTCTATTTCTCAATCTGTGATTCCTCCAAACCAATTTTAATCGTTTCTCTACTCTAATTTTTTACAATACCTCAAATAGCAAAACTCTGCTGCAAATCTGACAGAATAATCTAGTTTCTCCTAGGATGATTCTTTGCTCTTCTTATTTTTCCCTTTGAAAAACTCACACTAAAATCAATTGGTTCTGAAAATGATATTAATCTCTTTCTTCTAGAGCTAGTCACATTTTAACTTTCCCTATTTCTTATTCTGGGTTTTAAATTTCTTGTTAAAAAATGCCAAATATAGACTTCTCACCTTCGTTGTCTTTAAAGCTCAATTAAATTACTATTATTTTTCTCATATCTAAAGAGTGTTACATTAAGTCCACCTAGGATTAGGGCCAGGGTGTTCTCCAAGTTGCACTACATGTGTCTTTAGAAGCTGAAAATGTGCTTATGGTTTCGAAAACTATTCATACTTTACTCTTGAAGTGCGATGTACTTAAAAGAATCTCATAAAAACCTTTTTATAATTTGAATTTCACCACCTAATTATCTTCCTTGTGAATTTTAATCTTAATATATTGAATTGGTGTAAAGCCAGGATCGCCTGTGTTTAACCTGTAAGTCCTCAGGGGAGTATCTGGGAGCAGTGAAGACAAAGGCTTCACTTCGTGTATCATCAGTTCTGTTCTGCTCTGTAGACCATAGATTGTCAAATGTTTTAGTCTCAGGATCCCTTAACATTCTTAAAAATTATAGAGATTCCAAAGAGCTTTTTCTACGTTGGTTGTATCTATCAATATTTATCATATTAGAAATTAAAACTCAGAAATCTTAAGAATATTTATTATTTGTTTAAAATAACAAGAAACTCATTGTATTTTAACATAACTAACATATTTTAATAAAATGTGTTTTTCAAATGAAAAAAATTAACAACGTTAACATTGTTCTACATTTTTGCAAATTTCCCTAATGTCGAGTTAACAAAAAAATAACCAGAATCTCATAAGTGCTTCTGCGTTCAGTCTGTTGTGATATCACATTTCATGTTGCTTCTTCAAAACTCGACTGCAAGCTTGTGAGAGGGTGGAAAAGAAAGACAACTAATACTACAAAACAGTAGTTTTGACTCTGAGAACCTCCTGAAAGGGTCTTGAGAATCCCACAAATGTTCCCAGAACACACTTTGAGAATCATTGCTATAGAGTCACGCTATGTGTTCTAATTAAGAAGTACAGGCTAAGTGAGGAACAGTAATGCAGAGAGTAAGTCAGAGCAGGTTACCGTGACTAGCTGGGAAAGGACAAGCTTAAGTTAGGGATGGAGCAAATCCGCTGGAAATAAACTGGCAGGATCATGCTAAGATTTTTTTCTTTGGATCAGGTACAGGCAGGGTTGGAGGACTTACCTGGCATAAGGCCATGGCGGGCAGAATGCAACGGTGAAGCACCAGAGAAAATTTAAGTCTGCCTTTTCTTCCTTCTGTGCATGTCCTCCAAAGTCCACATGCTGGTCCTGGTTTTTTTGGTCATATATTCAGAAATGAGTTTCTTCACTGAAACAACAATCACACAGCAGGTTTTTTTTTTTTTTCTCTCCCCCTATGATTTTCATGAAGTCAGGAGTACTGGCTACCTTTTAAGTTTCTGTTTTTTGCTTTTTTTTTTTTTTAATTATTAAAGTCATGTGTGTGGGAGACAGACATGTTATTAAAACCTCAAGGGGGCCTAAGCCTAGGTCTCGTTGTTCACTGCACAAAGATCCAATTATTGAGACAACGAGGATTGCCAAGGAAGAAAGGACTTTTTAATACAAAAGACATCTTGTTGGGAGAAGGGGGGGAGCTGCCTTAAATCTGTCTCTGTGACTAACATAGAGTCCAGGCTTTTTAAAGAGGGCAAATTGACAAGGAGCTAGTGCATTGGGGTAGGTTGTGGTTAAATTAACAAGGGAAATTAGCAATGGTCTAATGCATGGGGCGGGTTACTGAGGAGATGGTAAGACTTGGCACCAGGAAATGTGCCCACGGGCCTTCAGAATCTCAACTCTTTTGTCTTGCAAAAAATTCACAATTTCTGGGAAACAACTCAAGAGATCAAGTATTTAGTTATTTATTTTTTTTTTTTTCCGAGACAGAGTCTCACTCTGTTGCCCAGGCTAGAAGGCCATGGTGTCAGCCTAGCTCACAGCAACCTCAAACTCCTGGGCTTAAGTGATCCTCCTGCCTCAGCCTCCTGAGTAGCTGGGACTACAGGCATGTACCACCATGCTTGGGTAATTTTTTCTACTTTTCATAGGAACTGGGTCTCACTCTTGCTTAGGGCCTAGGCTGCTCTCAAACTCCTGAGCTCAAGAGATCATCCCACCTTGGCCTCCCAGAGTGCTAAGATTATAGGAGTGAGCCACCGTGTACTCAGCCTTGATACAGTTTCTTAATCCTGACAATAAAATTACCCTTCTGTCTCCCACTCTGTCTCTTTGTCTGTGCGTGTATAATAACTGGTTCTATGAACAAATTTCAATGGCCCCTGATATGTTTGTTATATAATCTTCTCCCTTAAACTAACTACTTGGGCCGGGCATGGTGGCTCGAGTCAGACTGATGCCATGGCACTCTAGCCTGAGCAACAGAGTGAGACTCTGTTCAAAAAAGAAAAAAGAAAAAAAGAAAAGAAACAAAACTATATCAAAAAGAATCATTGGACAAATTTACGAAGACAATACTATGGTTTGGGCTAAGAGAGGCCAATCTTTTGTTGAACAGCCAAATGTAATGCATTGCATTTAGAGACTTTAGATTTCTGTACAAAGTTTTCAGCTAGATCTAATTGGAAGTGTTACTCACATATCCAGAGACATTTTAATAAAAAAAGTGTGGAGAATTAACATTATTTTTAAAAAGTCAAGAAGTCTTTTTTTCCAAAGGGAAGTTTCTCAGACATTAGCTTCAACCCAACCGCCAACCATGAGAGATTACAGAGAAAGTCTCTCTCTCTCTCTCTCTCTCTCTCTCTCTCCCCCCTAGGACCCTCTAGTCTTCCCTCCTCTTTCCACCCCATCTCCACTCTTCTATCTCCTCTATTCCCTGCCAATCCCTCTCCCCACTCCCAGCTATCAGCTATATTAGTAGTAAGGAAGGGGCATATTATAAAAACCTATTGATCAGCTGTTTCCTAGATATTTTTGTTGAGGGAAATGGAGTTTTTAAGAACTTAAACCAGTTTCCAGTTGAATAAGAAAATTTTTAAATATGTGTCTGAAGCTTTTGTTAAACTAGGCAGTTAAAGGATTACATTATATCTGACTGCAAAAATATCTTTAAATCTTTATTCCTCAACTATGAACTGTTCTTATGTGACAGTACTTGATTTACCAATTTATGTACCTAATCTTCACATTTGGCAGTGTAGACATAACTGTGTTCAAAATGACCCTGTTAGGTAGTGATTTAAATGGGGGATAGTAAACTAATCTTTCTTGTTATCCTTCCTTATTCCCACTAACCACTACATCCTCCCCAAATATTGGAACAGTTCCAACAAATGCCATATGAAAACAAGAGCCAGGGTAAGACATTAGCAGTTCCAAATTAGCAAAATAAAGTTTGAAAATGGGAAATAATACATAAAAGAGAGAGCTTGTCTCCCAGAGTTTTGTGTTTTCTCTTCACATATTTGCATTGTGTGCAGAGGGTTTGCAAAATAGAAACCAGAATATTTTGATTAATCACACAAAATATCAGAGATGGCAGAGTTTGCCAGAGGAGAACTGAATATATGAAATATTCAAAACGTGTGGCAAGAAACCCAAATATTGATGTATCCTCAATATTCTCAGCGCGTCTAGATTTTGAATGAACATTTTATTTTCTTGTCAGTGATTCAGAATTTCCACTGCTCCTGTTGAGCAACGAGGGAAAATCATGCCAACTGGGAGAAAGCTTTATTTTAAGGTTGAAGGCATGAAATAAGCACTAAGAAGACAATTGTACACCTGTTTTCAAGAGTAAAAAGGCATCTCAAATCTGCTTTGCTTTTGAAAATTTGGCCAAGAAGTGTATTTCAAAGGCCCAATAGCCCATAGCATTATTCCCAGGGCTCTGCTCTCTCTGCCTAATTGGGCTTCTACACATTTGCATAAACATGATACTTCATGATTAATGCATAAGACCCAGCATGGAGCCCGGTATCAATTCGTCTGTGGAGGGTTTTCCCCCCACTGAAAACAATCATTGTGCCTAAAATATAATCCATCGTATTTGTAGGTATGACTGCATTGTGGAATATCAGACTACATAAATGTCATGGCAAAACTTTTACTGAACTGTAAACCTCTTCTGTGTAAGAAAGAAGTTTTAAGATGCCCATGGCACTGCTGTCTTGGGATCATCACTGATGCCAGAAAAAGTTTATTTACAAAATGAAGTGTCAAGGCCACAGATTTTTCCTATTTGGCTCAGGCACTGAAAAAAGAATAGATTATTAAAATAACCACTTTATGATTATTTCTGGATTATAACATAAATTATAGCTCTCCCCTTGGCATTTTCAAACACCAAACGACAGCAACAATGACTTCCTGAATAAGGACCTCACAAGGCGAGATAAAGCTTAGTGAAAAAGTGCTACAAACTGTTGAACTTCAAGAATGAAATCAATTCTGGCTGAGACGGGCTGCCACATAATTAAGGAGTGGAACGCTCGGTGTGAGTCCAGGTGTTCCAAAGAGTGTTGCTTGTACCTTCCCCGCTGGCTGGTTTGCTTTATTAGGCAGAAATCCGCTCCCCACAGGGGGAGATGGGAACGAAGAGTTCACTGACAGATCTCAATGTGGACATAAATACAGACGAACCTTTGAGAGACCTCTTTCTAAAAGGATCTGAGATGAATTATTTAAATTATTAAAAAATGAATATATGGCTATGGGAAAAAATTAAACCATCTGGAATTCTATGAAGTGAGGAGGAACAGTCTCTCATCCTCCCCGTCCCATGCCAGTTCCAAGAAGTGACCTCTTGATTGAGGTGTGTATTCTTCCAGAAAGTTATTTTATAGGAATGCGAGTATATTTGTGTGTGTGTATCTTTATAAGTTTGAAAAAAAAATCTACTGTGCAAGTTGCTGTGACTTGCTTTTCTGCTTCATGTAGTTCATGAACATTTCCCATAATAGTACATTTATACTTATCATATTTTCTTTAATAATTTCATGATATCATGTTTCATGGACTGCCAACACACAAACATTCTCCCATCGCTCAGTTTCTTTGTTTTTTAATCATTAGGAGCAACACTACCTTTTAGATTACTGGGCAAAGCCTTTGTCTTGGTCACTGCTGTGTCCCTGGTATTTGACATAGAAAAGGTCATATAGTAAGTGTTCAATAAATATTTGCTAAATACATGCATGAAATATACAGGGAAAATTTCAGATATAGCATTTCTTTATGAGATAGATGAATTTAAAATTTGCATAGAAATTGCCTATTTACCTCCAAAAAGTCTACACTATTTTAGACTCACACAAAATGTATCTATCAGTTACTATATTCTATTTTGCCAATAATGGGATTGTAGACTTACTTAATTTTTCTCAGTGTGATTGATGAGAAAGCATGTTTTATTATTTTGAATCGTATTTTAGGCCAGGCGCAGTGGCTCACGCCTGTAATCCTAGCACTCTGGGAGGCCGAGGCGGGCGAATTTTTTGAGCACAGGAGTTTGAAACCAGTCTGAGCAAGAGTGAGACCCCATCTCTACTAAAAATAGAAAGAAATTAATCAGACAACTACAAATATATAGAAAAAATTAGCTGGGCATGGTGGCGCATGCCCGTAGTCCCAGCTACTCGGAAAGCTGAGGCAGAAGGATTGCTTGAGCCCAGAAATTTGAGGTTGCTGTGAGCTAGGCTGACGCCATAGCACTCTAGCCCGGGCAACACAGTGAGACTCTTTCTCAAAAAATAAATAAAAAAATAAATAAATAAATCGTATTTTATTAATTTTAATAATATTAGAAATATTACTAAAGTTATTAGACATTTCTATTTCTTTCTCTTTGATTATTGTTCATATCTTTTGCCCATTTTCCAATTGGATTGTTTGATAATCTTTATCACATTGATTTCAAGGTGCTTTCCTATATATTTATGAATTTAATGCTTTTGCTTGACATATGTTTTAAAATATGTTTTGTTTAGTGTAATATTTGCATTTTGACTTTAGCTATCTAATCATCCATCTATCCATCTGTCTGTCCATCCATCAATCTTGCCTAACATAAAATTTTAATATATAGTATGATATCAGTTATTTTCTTATATGGCTTCTGGGTTTTATATTTATTCTTAGAAAAGCTTTCTCCACTCAAAGAATAAAAACTAGTTTACTCATGTACAAGTCTAATATTTATAATTTTCATTTGTATTTTACATTTTCTCCTAATTTGGAATGTATTTTGACATAACGAGGGAAAAAGGGATCTGGTATATATAAACTGCGTCATATGAATAGCTAATTATCTCATTACTGTATATTAAAAAGTGCATATTTCCAAAGATTTGAAATGTCAGTTGTTTCATGTACCAAATTCTCATGAGAACTTGAGTCTATTTTGAAGTTCTCGCTGTTTCATTATCAATAGATCAATTCCTACGTCATTGCCATACTGTTTTAATTACTGTAACATTCATGGTACATTTTATATTTAGATCCAGTTAGTCCACCCACATTAGTTTTTTTCTCTTAGTATCCTTTCAAATGTATATTTTAGAATTATTTTGTCAGATTCTAAAAATGAAAAATAAAATAACAATTCTGGTATTTTGATGGGAAAGTATGGTTCTGTAGATTAATTTACAAAGAATTAATATCTTTACAACATTGAGCCTTCTAATCAAAAAGTAAGATAGATCTTTTCATGTCTTCGCTTATTTTTTATTTCCCTCACCAGAGTTGTAAAGTTTTCTTCAAGTAGGTTCTACATATTTTTAAAAGTTTATTTCCAGTTTCATTTTTCTATTTGCTTTGGTAACTAAGCTCTTTTTCATACCAGTTATTGTTTTTAAAATAAAAGCTAATTATTTTATAAATTAATTTTGTAACCAGTCACTTTATTAAATATTCATATTGTTTTTAATAGCTTTTGAGCTGATTCTTTGGTGCTATAAAGTACATTACCATGAAAAATAAATTTGTCTCCCTCTTTGGAAAATTTACACCTGTTATTTCATTCTCTTGTCCTCCTTTGACACATTAATATGATAAATGATTTGAGGATGAGCCCCAGTTACTTATGATTTATTCCTCTGAAAATTATTCATTAAATTCTGTTTTCTTTTAATATTTTATATTGCATTTTACTTAGAAGTTTTGTGTTAACATTCATTAATAAAATTGGTCTGCAGTTTTCTTTCGCTGCTGCCTTCAGATTATGTGAGCAGTTGGAGAGGACTTTATAAAAATAACTCAAAAGCTTACCTTCTGGGTCTGTCAGGCTCCAATAAGAAGAACAGAAACCACTCAGGGTATTTCAAGCAGAGATGGATTTAAAACAGGAAATTCGGTTTCGAAATATTTGGAAGGAATAGAAGAGCAAAAGAGGGGGTTAATTTCAACCCAAGATCAGGACCAACAGGCAACAGCTGCAGGCCCTGAAGGAGAGATGGCCATGCATTTGCTGTGGCCATCACAGCCTCTGGCCCCACATCCTGCCCACTCATGAGCCTCCCGCACTGGCACGGGGCCTGCCACCACTGCCAGCAGCAGAATGCGGCTTTTCTACCCGCTTCCTAATCTCGCGTTAGTGTCTCCAGTTGGTAAAACTAACCAGAACCCTGCTAACAAAAGCCAGACTCCTGAAATATAGAGGAGAACACAATAGCTAGCAGACCTCTTCTTAATTTTCTGGGATCATGTAAACAATATTAAAATTATCTATTTCTTTAAAGTTTGAAAAAATTAACTGTGAAAGCATTTAAACTGGTGTTTTGTGGGAAATTTTATATTCTTAATTTCTTTCCATGGATAAATGTTTTTTTTCTGCCTCTTCTTATCTTATATTTAGTAGCTTATATTTTCTTAGGAAGTCATCCATTTCAGTAGATTTTCACATTTATTTACATAAAGTACTTTATAGCATATTTTCTATGTCTCTGCATTGGTCATTATTTCCCTTTCTGATTTTTCTTGTATAGACGAAATAACGCCCTGTTTACTGCTCCCCCGCGATACCCACACCTAATCTGCAGAATTTGTATGTTACACTGCATGAAAAAGGGACTTTGCAGATGTCATTAAGGCTATAGACCTTGAGGACAGGTTTTCCTGGATTATCCTGCTGGTCCCAAACGTAATACATGAGCCCTTAAAAGCAGGAAATTTTCTCCGGCTGGAATCAGAAAGATGCAGAGAAGAGAAAGTGAGAGAGATTGGGAGCATGAGAATGATTGACCCACTGTTGCTGGTTTGAAGACGGAGGTCGCAGGTTGATAAGGAATGCAGGAAACCTTCAAGAGCTGAGAGTAGCTCTTAAGTGACTGCCAGCAAGGAAATAATGATCTTAGCCTAAACCATAAGGAACTGAATTCTGACAGCACTTAAATTGAGCTTGGAAGCAGATTCTTCTCCAGAGCTTCCAGATGAGAGCAGGTTGGCTGACGCCTTGATTTCATCCTTGTGAGAACTAGAGCAGACAAACCAGCGGACCACTTGAACCCACCTGTACTTCTGACATACAGAATTGTGAGATAATAAATGTATGTTTTAAATAACTTTGTGCTAGTTTGTTACAGCAGCAACAAAAAACTAATACAGTTTTAATTGTGTGTGTATATATATATAAATATATATACACACACACATATGTGTGTTTGTGTGTGTGTTTACACACTTGTGTTTCTTCTACTTTGTTTTTGGATTACCTTACATGCTTTTATCTAGTTTATGATTTGATTTTGATTTTCCAAAGATCTAACTCATATTTATTCACTGTTGCTCTAGCATTTGGTGGAAGGTCTCCAGACATAGAACCCATCCATTCTATTCCTGAGTGATATTTGGGTTGTTTTTCAGTGTGTGTTTGTCTGTTTGTTTTGCTTTTGCAAAATGTACTGCTGCAAACATGATTACACTATGTCCAGGTGCTCATGTGCATCATTTTCTTTAGAATGTATCGAAGAAGTTAAGTAGCTTCTTTGCATTTATGAGGTAACGCAAACTGTTTCCTAAGATGACTGTGCTGATTTATATTCCCATCAACAATGTTTAAGAATTCTGATTGCTTTAAAACTTTGCTAATATTTTCTTTAAGGTGTCTTTTGATAAACAGAAGTCCTTGGTTTCATTTGAGGCAACTGTATTCAATTTTCCCTGTTAGGTTCTGCCTTTGTTATGTCTCAAGAACACCTTCCTTACCTAAATATTAAAATTATTCTCTTCTATTTTCTTTTTAAAATTTAATAATTTTGTCACTTTATATTTAGATTTTTAACCCACCTGAAATTTGTTTTTGCCTAAGTATAAGGTTGCAGTCCAATTTCTTTCTTTTTTGTGTTTCTAACCAATTATTCAAGTACCATGCATTGAAAAGTTTGTTTTTCATTACCAAATGTGCAATCCAATTCTGTCATAACTGAAGTTTAGTTATATAGATTGATATGTTTAGGAATTATCTATTATGTTAAATGTATGTTTGTTCATCCTGTGCCAATATCACATGATTACAATTATGCTAGCTCTGGTAAGGCAAGTCCCTTTATCTTCATCAGGAGTGTTTTAGTTATTATTCATCCTTGGTTCTTTGGTATACATTTTCAAATTACCTTGTAAAATTCCACATATACATGAGTGTGCACTTATGTACATGTACATGAACATATGTATGCACTCACATAAACTTGAGATTTTTAATGAAATAACATTGAATTATGATTCAGATTGCTTTTTTATGCTTGAGGAAGATTTTTATTTTTCTGAATTTAAAACCAAGGACTTTTTTTTTCCCATAGTGATGGTGAGAGGGGTCTGTTCTTGAAATTCAATAATCTCCCCAGGATGTGTTTTTGTGTTCTCCATCAACAGGTTTTCCTGTTGTAAAATAAGACTTTTTTTGATGCACAGGATCAAATTTGCTTTCATTTCATAGGAGTTTTCTATTACCTCTTTGAATGCATTCCATTTTAATTATGTTATCCTACACTTTAGCGAATACTGTTTACTGATGGGTTTAATTTTCAATTTCTGGCCTCCTTACCTATTATAGCCTCTTTAGATATTATTATTTATTTTTTTCTGCTCTATTTTTTGCTATTTTCCTGAAATTTCCTTCATGATACTGATTTGATTACTACTCTTATTAATTCTATACTGTCCTATTTCTAATTTGTAAATTCATCCAGTAATGGTGGTATTTTTATTCAGCTGTTTTTTAAATTGAATTACAGATATCCATGTTTAATTTATACTATTTTTTTCATCTTTTCCCCCATATATTTAATATTCACCTTAAATTTGATAGTTCCCAGAATTTGCTGTGGGAATTTTTGTTTGTTTGTTTCCTGTAGTGTATTTTTTTGTTTGTTTGTTTCTTGTAGCATATTTTCTTCTAGGATGCTTACTTACCTGCATAAATTGCCACATTTTTTTCTTTATAGTGGTATACTGTTTCTTTCATGGTATTTTGCAGATTTTATTCAAAACTTCTATAGTAGCTATTGATCATTTTTCTCCAATTTTTGCTTTTGAAATGTGTAGTGCTCTGTTCCAGAAGTGGGCTGTGATTATTTTTAATCAACCAGAACATTCTCATTTCATTTGTCAGAGTTATTAGTCAAAGACATTGGTCCCATTTAACCCAATTTGTACCAGTTAGTTTTGAAAAAATGTTTCCTGTAGATCCCAGAATGCTGTAGATTCTAAAATGTGTCTCATAATTCTGAGAAAGCTACTATACAGCAGACATCTCCTTCCTTCTGAAGAGAGTTGTGCACCTGTGAAGTCTGGAATTACTGCAGTCATTTTGCTACCACTGGGGAAGGGTTACCAATGATACTGTACAAAGCAGAACTGAGTCTTCAATGACAGAGCGAATCCCAGAAACAAATCCATCCAAAAGCCCAGCCCATCTCTGGACTTTTCAGTTAATGAACCAATAAATTCTCTATTGTTTTAGTCAGTTAGAAATAGAATTTCTGTTATTGACAACACACAGAGTCCAAATTGACTTAGCTGTTATTTGGAAGGATAGCTAAATTATTCATGTAGCTCTCCCCATCTTTTTCTTGGTCCTGTTCATACCCTACCATTATTGGTAAACTCAAGGGCTCTGAATGATGATGGCTTGTGTCCTAATGCTACTTTCTATTGTCTATTTTTTAAAATTCTGGACCTCTTTGGTGTGTATGTGTATATGCATCTTTTTTATTGAATATTATACATTTTGTAAAAATTTGGACAATCTTCAGATAACATCATTTGTCATCGTCTCCACTCAGCTAGAGTAAAAACAGAATGCCTTAGTCTAATCCAGGACTGAGATGAGTTGAGAGTGGATTTCAGGCTTGATAAAACTCAATTTACCTCGTTCTATCTGTCTCCACAGTCCTTAGAGTAAAGTTTTATAGGAATCCTGATTGAAAGCCTGGAATATTTACTGGTCCTCTCCTCTTTGACATATCCTGAAAATTTTTTTTCTCCTTTGGACCATATGACTGCCAATAACTTTACCTTGTATTTCCGCACATTTTTGTTTAACTTCTTAAGCTCAAACCCTGAGCAGTTTAAGAATTTATCATGTGCCTGAAAAGGAAAAACATTGAGAATCAGGCTAACTACCTTGTGCTTCTCTTCACTCCCATAATTGAACTCTGAAGTCCCAGCTATTTTGACAGCCTTGAAATCCAAGTTTTGCTTCTCCAGCCCAAGATGGTTGCTAAAGCTTTTCGATTTCATTGTCTTTTAAAAGGAGCTCTTCCCAGATTCTCAATCCCTCATGTAGCACCAAGAATCAGCTAATTTCCAGAAGGATAAGCAGAGGATAGGACGTGTGCTTCCTTCTCTGTGTGATCATGGCTTCTCAGGTACTGGCTGCCTTCCTCAAAAACCTTCAAAGAGTTCTTTATTGTATTTTTTTTTTCTGATTTTCTAGTTGTTCTCAGTGGGAAAGTTTGCTTTATGCCAGCAACTCTCTCAGAGTTAGAAGTGCAAGGCCCAGGGGGAGGGGAGGCAAGATGGCTGACTAGAGACATCGGTTGCCAGATCATCTCAGAAAGAAGGAAAAGTTTTAGATGAAAAAAAAAAATTGCTCAGGTGTAATTCTGAGGGAAAAGTATGGGAATCTACTGGAGATTCCATTGGAAGTAGTTGCAGAGTAGAACAAGAACAAGTGAGACTTTGGCAGAGATCAGCCCCCAGGGAATTTGGAGCCCTGTAGAAAGGGTGGGAGGGTTTATTTTTTTTCCCTTCACACCTCTGATAGACTTCAGGCTCCCAAACCATTGAGAGGTTCTCTACCTTGTGAATCCAAAAGCTGCTGTCACAGTGAACTATGAGCTTCCTGAAAACAGAGCACCAGGCTGTCAGCCCCCTTGGGATTGCTCCCCTCACCATAGACCTGAGCTGAGGCAGCGAGCACCATACTCCTGTTCTACCCATTGTGTACTTTGTCCTCGCAGGGAGCTTCAGCCCTTCAGTGCACTTGTCATTGGTCCCCACACAAACATTTTTCAACTCCTGCCCAATGGGCCTAACAGACATTCATGGAACATTCAACCTAAAAACTGTAGAATATACATTCTTCTCATCAACACATGGAATATTCTCCAAGATAGATACTGACAAGTCTCAGCAAATTTAGAAAAATTGAAATCATACCTATATATCTTCTTAGACCACAGTGGAATAATAATAGAAATCAATTACAAGAGTAATTCTCAAAACTACACAAACACATGGAAAGTAAACAATCTGCTACAGACGAATCCTTGAGTTATTGATAAAATCAAGACAGAAATCAAAACATTTTTTGAATTGAATGCTAAAAGTGACACAAGTTTCCAAAAATCTATGAGATACAGACAAAGCAGTGCTAAGAAGGAAGTTCATAGCCTTAAATTCTTACATCAAAAAGACAGAAAGGTCACAAATTAACAACTTAATGTCACATTTCAAGGAAATATAAAAGAAATAAAACAAATCCAAAGTTAACAAAAGAAAAGAAATAACAAAGCTCAGAGTAGAACTAAACAAAAGGAAAACAAAAAACACAATACAAAGGATCAACAAAACGAAAAGTTTATAAACAACATTGATAGGTCACTAGCTAGATTAATCAGAAATAGAAGAGATACGACTCAAACTAAATCAGAACTGAAAAATAGGACATTAAAACTGATACCACAGAAATAAAAAATATTATCCATAACTACTAATGAAAACCTCTATGCACACAAACTAGAAAATCTAGAGGAAATGGATAAATTATTTGAAACAGACTCCTCCTAAGCCTGAATTACAAAGTAATAGAAATCCTGAACAGTACGATAATGAGAAGCAAGATTGAGAGGGTAATAAAAAAAATCTCCTAACAAAAGAAGCCCCACTCAGATAGATTCACAGCCAATTCTACCAGACTTACAAAGAAGAACTGGCACCCATTCTACTGAAACTGTTCTATAACCTTGAGAACCCTCCCTAACTCATTCTATGATGTCTGTATCACCTTGATACCAAATCCAGGAAAGAACACAGCAAGAAAGAAAAACTATAGACCAATATCGCTTATGAACATAGATGCAAAAATCATCAACAAAATACTAGAAAACTGAATTCAACAGCATATCAAAAAGATAACCCACCATGATCAAGTGGGTTGCATCCCAGGGATGTAAAGATGGTTTGACATATGCAAATTAACAAATGTGATTCACCACATAAACAGAAGTAAAAACAAAGACCATATGATCATTTCAATAGATGAAGAAAAAGCATTTGATAAAATTCAGCACCATTTCATGACAAAAACCCTCATCAAACTAGACATAGAAGGAATATAACTCAAAATAACAAATGCTGTATATGAAAAATCCACAGCCAGCATCATACTGAATAGGCAAAAGTTGAAAGCATTCCCCCTAAGAACTGGAACAAGAGAAGGATGCCCACTGTCATCACTTTTATTCAATATAGTACTGAAAGTTCTAGCCAGGGCAATCAGGCAAAAGAAAGAATGAAAGCATCCAAATTGGAAATGAGGAGGTCAAATTATCCCTGTTTGCCAATGATATGATCTTGTATCTAGAAAACACCAATGACTACACCAAAAGACTCCTAGAATTGATAAATTAATTCAGCAAAATCTCAGGTTACAAAATCAAGGTAAACAAATCAGAAGTATTTTTATATGCTAATAACAGTCAAGCTGAGAATCAAATCAAGGACTAAATACCATTTGCAATAGCTGCAAAGAAAATAAAATACCTAATAATATATTTAACCAAAGAGGTGAAATATCTCTACAGGGAGGACTACAAATGCTGATGAAATAATCATGGATGACACAAACAAATGGGAAAACATCTCATGCTCATTGATTGGAAGAATAAACATTGTTAAAATGTCCAAGCTGCCCAAAGTGATTTACAGATTCAATGAAATACCCAGCAAAATACCAATGTCATTTTTCATAGATCTAGAAAAAAATAATTCTAAACTTCATGTGGAACCAGAAAGCCCAAATACCCAAATAGCCAAAATAATCTTAAGCAAAAAGAACAAATCTAGAGACATCACATTATACTACAAATTATACTATAAGGCTATAGTAACTAAAACAGCCTGGTACTGGTATAAAGGTAGAGACATAGACCAATAGAGAAGAATAGAGAGCCCAGAAATAAAACCATACAGCTATTACCTATTGATTTCTGGTAAAGCAGACAAAAACATACACTGAGGGAAGGACATTCTATTCAATAAATAGTGCTGGGAACATTGGGTAGCCACATGCAGAAGAATGGAACAGGACCCCTATCTCTCTCTCACCATATACAAAAATTAACTCAAGATGGATTAAGGACCTAAAGGTAACACCTGAAACCATAAAAATTCCTGAAGAAACCATAGGAAAAGTCTTCTAGACATCAGCTTTGGCAAAGAATTTATGACAAAGACCCCAAAGGCAAATGCAGCAACAACAGAAATAAATGAATTGGATTTAGTTAAATTAAAAGGTTTCTGCACAGCAAAGGAAATAATCAACTGAGTAATTAAACATATAAAATGAGATAATATATTCACAAACTATCCATAAAACAAAGGACTAATATCCATAATCTACAAAGAACTCAAATCATCAAGAAAAAAAGAAATAACCCTATTCAAAGTGCAAAAATGATATGAACAGAGTTTTTTCAAAAGAAGACACACAATGCTTAACATTGTGCTCAATAGACATATGAAAAATGCTCAACATCACTAATGATCAGGAAAATGCAAAGTAAAACCACAATGATACACCACCTTACCCTTGTCATAATGGCTATTATTAAAAAGTCAGAAACAATAGATGTTGGCAAGGATACAGTGAAAAAGGATTGCTTATACACTGTTGGTGGGATTGTAAATTAGTACAAGGTATATGGAAACAGTATGGAGATTCCTCAAGGAACTAATAGTAGACCTATCATGCAATCCAGCAATCCCACTACCGAGTAGCTACTCAAAGGAAAAGAAGTCATTGTATCAAAAAGACAACTGTATCCAAATGTTTATCATAGCACAATTCGCAATTGCAAAGACATGAAATCAATGTAAGTGCCCACCAATTCATAAATGGATAAAGAAAATATGGTATATACATACCATGGAATATTCTCAACCATAAAAAGAAATGAAATAATGTCATTTGTAGCAACTTGGATGGAACTGGAGAACATTATCCTAAGTGAATTATCCTCAAGAATGGAAAACCAAATACTGTATGTTCTCACTAATATGTGGGAGCTAAATGATCGGTACACCTGGTCATAAAGTGCTGTAAAGGACATTGGAAACTAAGAAGGGGGAAATGGGGAGGGAGCTGAGGGATAAAAACTTACCTATTGGGTACTATCTACACTATTTTGGTAATGGGCACACTAAAAGCCCTGACTTCAGCATTATACAATTTATCTATGTAACAAGAACACTTGTATCCCCTAATATTTTTAAATAAAAATTATAAAGAGAAGAAATGCAGGTCCCAAGTCTGAGTGTTTCATAATCCTCTACCTTCTTGCATCACTTATTTTTCCAGCCTTTATTACCACTAGTCTTAGCTTTTATTGTCATATCTTAAAAAATGTAGAACAGATAACCATGCAATTTCAGAACTAACAGAAAAGAAGATCATCTGACTCAAGTGTCTCTTTCTCCAGATGTAACGGAGGTTCCAAAAGATTATCTCAAACCACATGACAAAATTGGTACTAGAGCCCCAATGCACTGACTCCTCCTAGCAGAAGAAGGCAAAGAACAGAGCATATCAAAAAGAAATATTTCAATTCCTTTTCCCAGTGAATAAGACCTACTTCTTCGTAACAGACATGCTTCTACTGACACCACACTTGTCTTCTAGCATGAACTATGATTTTTTTCCAGGTTATTAATTATAACTGTCATTTCAAAGCCCAGAGCCAGAGGTGGTCATTACGCTGAAAACCAAGCTTCTTTTTCTACCCAAAGTGAGGAAACCTGGGAAAACATCTATAAACCACCCTCCAACCTGTTTTACTCAAAAAGAAACCTGTATATATCATATTTGAAAGTCAAGCCTGTAGGGTTACCACAGAACCATCATCTAATTTATTGTCTAAATGGGACACTTTCTGAAGGTGATAGAGGATGCTATTTATAATTACTCCAGGACAAGAGGCATCAACCAGTACTAGCCTGGGCACCCTCGTTATGAGATCATTTATTTCTGAATTGCAAAAAAAATCCTTCTCTAACACTTCCTTAAGAACTCCAATCACTTTTGTATGTGAAAAAAAAAATCATTGCTAGAGAATGCATTTTTTTAAATTAACACACTTTCTCTTTTAGATCAATTTTAGTTTTACAGAAAAAATAAGCAGAAAGTACAGAGTTCTCATATATCCCCTGATACGTCCTCCTTACTTCCCCCTATAATTAACGTCTTGCATGAATGTGGTGCATTTGTTATTATTTATGGGCCAACACTGATGCACTGTTATTAACTAACATCCATAGTTTACATTAGGATTCATTGTTTTGTGTTGTAAATTCTGTGGGTTTTAACAAATGTGTAATGACACTCGTCCACTATTAACAGTACCACACAGAGTAGCTTCACTGCCCTAAAGATCCTCTGAGCTCTGCCTATTTGCTGTTCTCTCCCTCTAAACCCTGGAAACAAACCACTGATGTTTTCACTGTCTCCATAGTTTTGCAAAGAATGTCATATGGTTGAAATCATACGGTATTGTAGCATTTTCAGATTGGCTTCCTTCCAGTCGTTTGTTTTTAAAGTTTTAAATCCTAGTGTTAAGTGAGATCGCATCATCATGAACAAAGTAGAGATTATTTTAAATTAGACAATAAAATTTAAAGATTTCTCTGTAAGAATTTAGGGAGAGTGGAAAGGTTTTTTTTTTGTAAACAAAGTATACAAACCAAGGTTCGTAGAGGAAAAAATTGATAAATATACTTTCAAATTGGAAACATTTGTAAGACAACATAAATGAAGCAAAAAGACCAGCCATAAATTAGAAAATATTTAAAGTTTTTATACCTAGAGAAAGATTATAATCCAGACCATATAAATTGCTTCTATAAATCAGATAAAAAAGACAAGTGACCCAATAGAAAAAAATGGGCGAAAGTATAAAGAAACACAGAAGAAAAAAAAAAAAAAGACCTATCAATAAAGTATCAAAAAATTCTCAAACTCACTAATAATCAAGGACATGAAAATGAGACAATGAAATGCCACTCCATCCCCATTAAGTGACAAAAATGAATAACTTGTTAATACCACGAAAATAAGGACATTAAAATATGGTAATTGTGGTGAAAATGTAAATCGATACCACCATTTTGAGGAGCAATTTGGAATTCCCTTGTAATACTGGATGACACACACCCTAAGACCCAGCAATTACACTTCTTAGATACCTACTTTAAAAGTTTCTCTAACATATGCTAAAGAAGACATACAGAGGATGCTTAATGTAGCAATGTTTGTAACAGAGAAAACAAGTAAACACCCAAGCGGTCCTCAATAAGGCAATGCAGTGTAGCTTATTTATACAATGGAATATTAAATAGGACTATAAATAAATTAAATCATCACATCATGATGTTGAATTGAAAAAGAGCGAGTTGCCAATAAAATTATATAACATAATGCTATACACACACATTTTTAAAAACCCAAGTAATAGTATTTGTTATAAAATGTTAACGAGCAAGGTATAAAAACATGTGAATAATATTTTACACGTTCAAGATGATTTTGGGATGAGAAAGACAGTAAAGGAATGAGACTGAGAATCTTAGATCAAAATATTACACAGTATTAATTTATGTATTTAAAGGTAGAGGTGTGGAATGAATTTTGCAAAATATTAATAGCCGTTTAAACTGATGTTGACATGTTCATCATATTATTTTCTGTAGTTTTTTGTTAGTTTGGTATGTCTCAAATTTAACCATTTAAAGGATTTTGAAAGGTCCAACTTCTTTTTCCCTTAAACTTCTTGCTAGAGCTGCTAATTATGGGAAAAATACATTGCACAAAGAGAACATAGAATGTTATTTGGAAAAAACAGCAATAAGAACCCAAGTTCTAGCTCTTGCATCTACTGAACATGAAACCCTTGAGGAATTCACTTCACCCTGACAAGCCTTAATTTTCTCATCTATAAAATGGAGACATACTATAATAATAATGTTAATATCCACCTCAGAATTTTTGAAGAAAATCAAATAAAAAGATACATTTGAAAATATTTGGTAAACTTAAAGTCAAACATAAACATTAACTTCCATTATTGCTATTGTAGCTACTGGATAAGATACAATTAAATTGCCAAGTTGTATCTTTGTATTTCTCCTACCTGGATTCTGGCTGAGATGTTTATGATGGAAGAAATGACAAAAAACAAGCAACAGGTTAAATTAAAATAAAATTAAAGAGGGATGTATAATTCATAAACTATAAATTTAACATTAATGTAAATTACACATATTGTACATAATACATATTTTAGTACATATAATATAATATTAGTATATGTGAAATGAATAAAAATTATCAGGAGCTTATTGTATTTTTAAAATATTAAGCCATATTTAGATTCTCTCATGCTACCCTGAATAATTTGCCAAGCATAGGCAATTTATACTTTTCTATTAATACGTCTTTGGGGGAAAAAAAACACAAAACATTTTTAAAACATCTTTTCTGTATTTAATTAGATTCTTTATATATTTAACTTAAAATAGTATTTCAAAAGTTATATTTCTAAATTTTTGTCAGATATAATTAGATTTTCATTGTTTATACTTCATAATGCATGTCATGGTATAAAATTTTAGAAATATAGGTAAACAGATTAGAAAATTAAAATAACTTGAAATTACAATTACACCTGGCAGTACTTCAGATACAAGGTGTGGACCAAAATAAGAGTTGTAATGGTGAAATTGTAAAATAGAAAAGCTAATTTGTTAAACAAGAATCATTGAAAAAATACAACTTTTAACCTGTGTCCACTTAATTCTACATTTTTCATTTTTCTTTGCATTTCCTCTTCCACTGCTTGCTTCTGGAATCCTCTAGGGCAACGATCTCAAAAGTGGGTATGTGAACCCCAGGGTTCCTATGATGAATCCCTGGGGTGTGGGAAGAAAACTCTGCATTGTTCTATTTATAATTATTTTTACCTTAAAGTTAGAAAAAAATCGAGCTATACTTGTATGTAATATACAAATGTGTCCTATACCCTTTCTCAGTCTGCACATTGGATGCTCAATGTCACATCAGATTGTCAAAGGAATCTCACAGAAAGAGTGAGAGCTACACGATGTGGAGAATTGACGTTGTACCACATCTTCACTTATTTTCAATGTATCCCAAACATCATAGTACTTAGCAAGTGGATTTCCACATCAGATTTTCTCATTTTAACAAAATCAGCTCTACTGCATGACTCAGGGCTTAAAAGGATTACTGCAAAGAAAATAAAAACAAAACAAAAAATACAAACTAAGGGTAATTCTAAAAATACAAGCACAAAATGAACCTTAAATAAATGTAAACACAAACCATCTCCCTATATCTAGAACAAGTTCCTTGTCAGCTGCATTATGAAGTAAAAACAATGAAATTTAATTCTATCTTTTAAAAAATTCAGAAAGTTTCAAAATTATAAAGACTCTTTGAAATAAAGACTTATTACCCATTTCTTCCCAGAGTGTGTATTATGCCTTGAGATCTTAATTAATTCTAGGTGAAAACAGCATAACAGAAAAACATTGTTTTTTTCAACTTTATAGCATTTCTTTTTTTTAATTTTTGTGTATGCTTTATAATATATATAGTATATGAGTACAGTATCCTATGTTCATAATTCATAAACAAACAAATATGTTTTGAAGTTATGCGGCGTTTTACTCTGATGTGGTGTGATCAAAAGTTTTTCAAGACAATTACACTTAACTAGTCCTCCCAGTTTACATTGTTCCAACCATCCTCTCACACTGCAAAGAAGGTGCTTTCTCGAATCAAAATTTAACCATGTTAACTTGTTTCAAAATCTCTCAGTGCCATTCCACCATCACCTGGGTAACACATATAGTTTGGGACTAAGGGGCACTTCATAATCTGACCACTTTCACTTGTCCTGCTTCACTTCCTTCTCCCCACCAAGCACTCTTGGTCTGACCCTACTCGATTCCTGGCTCCTGCTATATCACTCCAAGCTTACTCAGATTTCTAAGGCCTTGGACTTGAATGTTCTCTCTCTTCAAATGCCCAGCGATATATCCTCTAAGACTCTAGCTCAGATACTGTCTTATTACAGCCTCCCCAAGTCAAAATGGGGCTTCTGTCCCCTCAGCTTCCCTCCATACCTCTATTGGAGCATCATCACAACCACTGCAATCACCACTAGTTGTGGGGCACTTTCTAAGGGCAAGCAAACATTGGGCTGGATGCTTAAAAATGTTCCCTTCCCAAAAACAAAACAAAAGCTTAACCCCAAGCTCAAGGTTACCCAGGTAATAAATTATAGAAAAAGTATTTAAACTCTGATTTCTATTACCCCCACATCCTATGCACGCCACTGTTTCTTGGCAACATGATTCCTGTTATACTCTTTTATGTTCTCATGTGTGATGCCCTGAGGGCATTCATACTTATATCATCAGTGTTTAGCACAGTGTCTGGCATATGATGGGCACTTCATTGCACTGATAAATGACTGAACGTAGGAATGAATGAATGGTGCGGTTAGGCAGTAAGAGAAGTGAAGAGGTGAAAGAGTTTTGAAGACTTGGTAATTTGTGTATCTGTTCTACCAATGAGCAGAGGTGGGTCTCAATGATAGGGACTTGGTGAAAATTAAATAAATCTTTATTTTTTAATCAATTTTTTTCTTTTTTAAATTTTATTTTATTTAATTTTTAATTGATATATAATAATGATATGTATTTATGGGATACAATGTGATGCTTTGATATATGTATACATTGTGAAATGATTAAATCAAGCTAATTTACATATCCATCACCTCACATACTTATTTTTTGTAGTGAGAACATTTAAAATCTACTCTTAACAATTTTGAAATATTAATACATTATTTTTTATCTATAAACATTTTTATTGTGGTTTAGCTTACATAGTAAAGTGAGCAAATATTCAGTGTACAACTGAGGGACTTTTTACAAATTTACACACACACACACTCTCTCTCTCTCACACTCACTCATGTTCCCACCTTCTGGATGAAGGTAATACAGTATTTCCAATACCTCAAAAGGCTGCCTTATACCTACTCGAAGGCAATACCCCAAAGGTATCAACTGCTGACCTCTATTGCCACTGAATGGTTTTACCTGTTCTTGAGCTTAATATAAATGAAATCATACAATACATACTATTTTGTATCTAGCCTCTTTTACTCAACAACTATGTCTGTTAAATTCATCTACACTGTTGAATGTACCAAGAGTTTGTTCTTTTTCAATTCCCAATCACCCCATTCCTCCAGCTCTAGGAAATCACTAATCCACTTTATAGTTTTGCCATTCTGAACACTTCATATAAATGCAATTACACAATATGTAGTCCTTCTGACTGGCTTCTTTTACTTAGCATGTTTTCAAGGTTCATTCGTGTTGTAGCGTATATCAGTACTTCATTTTTTTTGTTGCTGAAAAATATTTCGATGTTTGAGTACACCACACTTTATTTATCTGTTCACCAGTTGATGGGTATTTTGGTTGTTTCCACCTTTTGGCCATTATGAATAATGATGCAATGGACATTTATGTACAAGTTTTTATATGGACAGCAGACATATGTTTTCGTTTCTCTTGGGTATATATCTAGGAGTGGAGTTACACATGGTAACTCTATGTTTATCTGTTTGAAGAATTACCAAACTTTACTTCCTTCCTTCCTTCCTTTGAAAAACTGTTTTCCAAAGCAGCTACATCATTTTACATTTCCACCAGTGGTGTATGACGATTCCAGTTTTTCTACATTTTCACCAATGCTTATTATTGGTCTTTTTCATTGTAGCCACCCTAATGGATGTGAAGTGGTATCTCCCTGTGGTTTTGATTTACATTTTCATGATGGCTAATGATATTGAGCATCTTTTCATGTGGTCATGGCCACTTCAGTATCTTCTTTGGAGAAATATTTATTTAGATTGTCTAATTTAAAAAACGGATTAACTAGAGTCACCATATCCTAGATCTGGAAGCATACTAAGTGTTCATCAACAGATAAAGGGGTGAAGAAAATGCAGTATATACACACCATGGAATAATATTCAACCTTAACAAAGAAGAAAATCCTGTCATTTATAACAATGTGAATGAACCTGAAGAATGTTATGCTAAGTAAAATAAGATAAGCACAGAAAAACAAATACTGCATGATCTCATTTATATGTGGAATCTAAAAAAGTCAAATTCTTAAAAGCAGAGAGTAGAATGGTGGTTACCACAGGCTGCCGGGATGGAGGAAATTGGGGAACGGGGAGAGGCTGATCAAAGTGTACAAAGTTTCAATTAGACAGAAGATACACATTTTAGTGATCTATTTCACAACATGGTGACTGTATTTTTAGTGTATTTTAAATTAAGATATTATATGAATTAAAAGTATGGATTTGGGATGAGAGCAGAAATCAATAAAGCAGTCAAGAAACATTTCTTGGAAGCCTATTGTACAGAAATGTACTCAAAGCATAAGAGAAGTAAGGGTTTAAAATACACGTTTAAAAGGATGTACTGTATTTTTCTTCCTATACCCTTCTATTCTTTTTCTTTCTATTCTCTAAATAAAATGTCTGGTCAGTATAATAATGCAGTATTTCCTACTTACCACCTAATTCACTGTTGTTTCTTCATTTTTGCCTGCCAGTTCATTTATTAATCATGCAATAGCGGTTAGAGAAAAAAGAAAACAAACAATATCCCTATTGTTCCTGAGCTCAAAATCCCATGGTTTAGATGGTGATGATTAAAGATAATAATATTTCAACCCAGTAGTGTAACTGTCTTGATCATGAAAAGAGATCTTCCTTGAGTATTCAGAACTATGTCAATGAAACCTTTATACTGAAATTGTTTATTACTTCCTATAATCTGATGTTCACCTAGCCATTCACTCAACAAATGCTGATTGAGCATATGCTGTTACGTGTATAAATTACTTCAACACTAGAGATACAGCTATCAGCAGAACAAAGCCCTCATGGGCCCTATGTTTTAGTGGGGAAGATAGTCAAAGTTTTTCAGGCAGACAAGATTGGAAAGTGAGCATTCTTGCCATTCTATTAAATGTATTTCCTCTTTTTTTAAAAATTGATTTATTTCTAACTGAATTCTGTTTTATGTTTCTCCCATTTTCTGCCAAATAACTGTTAAAAGTTCAGGTGATAGCAGTTCTAACTATGCCTAATATATATTTGATTTTTAATGAAGACTTATGTAATGAAAACTACAGAAATTAGAAATTTATGCATTAATCTCTGGTTCTAATAGATACTTTATTGTATGTGGTTTGTGATTCCACAGCTCAGATCAAAACAAGGGCTCTACTGCTATCTGTTTCAATGTGGTAGTCGGGGATTCCCAAAGCAGAGAGGAAAGTGGAGCAGAGAGGAAAGTGGAAAGGCTAAAGGGAAGCATTGAATTTCTCTTCTCCCCAGTTCTATCAGAATAGCAACAATAAAATAAATGCCTTGGGACACTGGGAAACAGGGAGCCCAGGAGACCAGATTATAACTCCCCATATGGTGAGCTTATGTCTGCTCTTGCCAAGAGTCCAAAATAACCATTGGCAGTGACCCATGCCCGAGCAAAGTCAGCAAATGGAGTGAGGAGATGAGCAGAAAGGACTCCAGGTTCCCACAAAATAGGAAACATGTCAAGAAAAGGTTCAATGCAGGAAATTCTAATGCTAGACATCAGCATTTTGGTTCCGACACAGCTTCCCTTTGAGCACAAGGATCCTTTACCCACCGGCACCTGTGCTGCCCAGCACCTGACTAAGGTTTTTTTCTTGGTGAACTCAAGACCCTCCTGTGCTCTCCCACTCTGCACATAGAAAACCCATCTACTTTGCATCTTGTTATTCGAGGATCTTCCTCAGCTTTCTTCCCCATTCAGAGGATCTGATAAACTATCAAGGAGAAAATAGACATGAATGATAACAAGTTATCCTGTGCAGCGACATTTTCATATGGGACATTACAAAGAAATCAGTCCCTGCTGAGTCAGTGCGCATTGGCAATTAAAGGCTGGGAGTGGAGGATGAACACTGACCGCACTGGCCAAAAAATTCAGGCTTCTTAAATCAGCCCCGCCTTAATTTGGAATAGGATCAAGCAGAAAGGGGAAAAGATGAGACTGAGTAGTCAGAACACAACCTGGATGATGCCCACTGAAGAGCAGAGAGTACAATACACATGTTTAAAGTGGACCTCTCGGAAATAGTGTGCACTGAGATGGTTTATCATCCTGCAAAATAAAAGGTCCACTGAACCAATCTGTCAATTTTCTGAACAAAATTTGTATGGAACATGGGGATTATTAGTTAGCTCCTCAGTTACATTTGTATTCATGAAAGAAAATGTAGTTAAATTGGTTGCTGCAACTCCTAATCCTAAAAGCAAATATTGTTGCAGAGATGCTCACAATACCTCATTTCCACAGCCCAGAATAGATTTGGGCACATTTGTCTGTAAACAAAAACACTGCCTAGGGCAGGATTCTAGCTCAAAGATCACCATGTCCAGTACATGAGGGGGTAGCTACGACCATGTAATAGGAAGGTCAGACACAGTAGACCATTTCTAACCCTCACAAGAGTCTTGTGAAATATTATTATTCCCATTTTTCAGAGGAAGAAATAATGGCTCAAAAAGTTAACTTACTATTAATTGAACACACAACCTAATAGTTCAGCACACAGAGTTGCACAGCTAGGTGAGGTAGCATCATAACATCCCACCTACCTAATTCAGGGGATGTGAGGATAATGCACAATAATACAGGTAAAAGCACTTAGAAGAAAAAACTGCCTATACCCTTGAGAAGCATTATTATGTACAAACTTTTCTTGGATGAAAATAGACATCAAATTCTTGGTCATGTGCAAAATTGTTCTTAATTTGTGAAGTTGTTCAACCCTGTTTTTAGCCTCAGGATTTTCTGCTTCTATGTATGAAGAAGGAAATGAAATACAGTCATGCAAGAGGCTATTTCTTTAATTTTCTGGATTGTCACATTCATTCAGCATGAAATTTTCTACAGAAAGTCAATTTTGGAAAGTTCTAAACTTAATTAGATCTTGCAGTTTTGTGATCTTCATTATAATTATCACATACTGAAGAGCTAATAAAGGATCAACCTCTGGGCTGCAAAATAACCTGATATGTTCATACCTCAATGACATCCTGAATTAGAACTAGGGGCTGATGAACTCCAGTGAACCAACCAACCAACCACAGCTGGCAAATTGCAATACACAACTGAGCCTTGATCAGACCAAGATGAATACATGATATGTGAAATAATCCAATAAAGTTTATCAATAATAAATGGGCAATTCAGATGAGACATACACTGGTGTAGCAAGTCTAATTAAGAGCATTTCTATGATAAACTAAAACCCTATCTCTTGCCATCTTATAATTATTCATTTGAGTCTATTGTTACAAGAAGAATGAGCAGTGAGCATCTTCCTTATTAGTGATCCTTCTTCCTGATACTCGCAATTTAACAAAATAATGCATATCACCCCTTTAATATTGTAAAGGATGTTTTAATACCCAGACATTTTTCTTAATGTAGATTCTGTGGGAGACAGAATGGTGAATTCTAGATCATTTGTTTCTGTTTTTGTTTCATTTTGTCTTTTTTTAAAATTGCTATAGATACTTTTCAGAAGCATTTCTATAATTTTTTGGACTAGTAGCATCTTAGAAATAAATGCTACTACAACAGAACCATAATTTTAGCAGTACTAGAAACCACATTAACTCCTTCCGGTCCTTAGGATCACCTCTGCAATTGTCTCCTGGACTCTTGCTAAAAATTATCATTTAAGAGTCAAAAAGGTAACACAAATATTGCATAAGGAAAAATTCTAATTTAACTAAATGTATTTATGTATATCTTTAGAAACTTAGATCCTAATTTTTAGGGGAAATTTTGAAGGTAGAAGGTGGGAGGGAACCTCACAATCATTTAAATATTTACCTCTTTTCCTTAAAGTTATATACTTTACTTTCGAAAGGACTATTTTATTTAAATCCCTTGGATAAGGATTTGAGTTATGCATGCACTAAATGTTTTTCTAAGTGTAAAGTAAACAAACTGAGATAAAAAAATAAACTTTTAATATAAGTGGACTAAGAAGGTCAAACAAGACACAACTTGCTCATAATATTTTGTCCCTTTTGAGGGTGAGCATGAGGAAGAGTTTAGAAATTCTAGAGGGGCAGAGTCATGACAGTTTCTTTGTACCTGAATAACGTACTGTGCCTGAACTGTCATTCGATCCTGTGAAACAAATTTGGTTTGTTTTGTGTTGCCTGCATTTGTCTGTCTGTTTGTTGGAAGCATCATATTTTTAAGAGAGTCGTTGGAGAGTTGCTTGTAGGAGGCAAAGTGAGCAGGGAATACTGAAAGGGATGCTTTGTGAGAAATTTTTTCAGATGCTAAGCACAAGCAGTATTGCTTTGGTTCCAAGAAACAAAGTATGCCTCAGATCCAGGTGGAGGGCATTTCTCCACGTAAAATCCAGCTGTGTATGTAGCACCTTGAGGAGTGGCAGTTTTGAAAGGGAAGAATAAAGCATCTTTGGCATAGACACTGGGGATCTCATGAAAGAAATATCAGAAATGCCAATATATATGTGTGTGTGTGTGTGTGTGTGTGTGTGTGTGTGTGTGTGTGTATTTTAAAGCTGCTTCTGCTTTGAAAGAAGATGAGTTTGGCCAAGGGCAGATTTGGTAGAAGTGGAAGAACATGGCAAATCTCCAAGGTGACAGTCATAGGAGTATTAGCTTGTGAGCAAAGACAAATGACCAATATGGGGACTTCCCTAACAAATAGGAGAAATTTTGTTGGTAGGAGGTGCTGAAATCAGACAGCAAATATACTTGGGTCTTCAGCGACTGTAAATAAGTGCTAAAAGTTAGTTATAATATTCATGTATAGACATAAGCTAGTTTCATCAATGATTATAAACCAAGTTTTTTAGCCAGTCTTCTATTCATTTTTATTTGAGTAAATTCTTTAAAAACAATAATCCATTAGGTCAAAATAATTTTTCATCTACTTCTCCCAAAGTGTGACTTTCAAGATATAATTAAAATGTTTCTCAGAGAATGTGCCTTCCTTCTACAATAGTAATGTGTCACTTAACGATGAGGATACGTTCTGAGAAAGGCATCATTGGCAATTTCATCATTATGCGAACATCATAGAGTGTACTTACATAACGCTGTTGGTACAGCCTACTACACTCCTAGGCTGTGTGGGATAGCCTATTGCTCCTAGGCTACAAACCGGTACTGCATATTACTGTACTGAATACGGTAGGCAATTGGAACACAATGGTAAGTATTTGTGTAAACACAGAAAAGGTACAGTGAAAATATGGCATTATAATCTTATGGCACCACTGTCATACATGCAGTCTGTTGTAGACTAAAACATCATTATAGGGCACATGACTGCAGTTAAAAGTGTTTCACTCTTTTTATGAACAAGTCATGGAAACAGTTGTTTTGTTGTATGCAGTCAAACTCATCTGCTTGCAATTCCTTGAACTAAACTTACATTTTGTACTCCTTTGGGAAAGAATGTTCTCCTGTACATCTGTGTATCCAAGCCAATTCTTATTTAAGACTTTACTTTAGAATTCCACCTCCTCAATAAAAACTCCCAGGACCCCTCAAGGATAAAGTCCTTCTCTCTTCTCTTAACTCATTCATTTATTCGTTCAATATGTATTTATTGAGGATGACAATGTGTCAGTCATCCATTAAACACTTGCTTATGCTTTTAGACTGTCAGTTATCTTGTTATGTATCTTGATTTTGTGCTCTGCAACTAAATTACAAACTATCAGGATTTTACACATCTTTGCTTACTGGGTTAGTGCTTAATTTCTTGGCTATAGCAGGCAATCAATAAATGTATGATAGATTTGATTCAGATTCCAATCTTTAAATAAAACAAAATGGTAACTGAATTATATTCCTCTAATAAGAGCTGGAAGACAATACTCACCATTGATGGAATGTCTCTCATGTATTAGGGTGTTTTTATAAAATGTCTCTCATCCTTACGGAGATCCACTGAGATAAAATTTCAGTAGCACCCAGTGTGTCTATAAGGAAAGAGATACTACAAGAGATTCAGGTATGTTGCAGAACTGGCTCTCAAACCTAGGCTTGGATGATTCTTAAATACTAGGAGGATATTCGGGTAGAAAGAGGATCTACTTCTGCCATTGTTACCATAACAGTTTCCTTTATAGATGAGCCAAGGGAAACATATCTTAATATCACCTCGGAAAATGTCATATTTGTCCAGCTCCTTTTTTTCTTCCACTTTTTTATGTTTCCTTAGCTAATATGCCAATGAGATTTATCCTTTTTAGAAAATTAAAGGCCACCAAACAATAAATATCACTCTCAGGCTCTAAAATAAAAGCTTCTGAATTAATTTTTTTAATTAAAAAATGAAAAAAACTTTCTTTAATCACAGAATACACACTCAATTATGGAGTATTTTCTATATTGGTTTGGGGTATAAATTTATTCAAGACTACCCATACATATCAAAATATTATATCTAGGTTTCAATGACTGGATTTGTTTTAATTGTTTTGAAACTGCAAAAACAGAGGAAAGCATTTTACATAATCGAGAAGTGTACATTGAAAAGAAGTGAGACACTACATTGATTTTCAGAGTGGCTGCTGCTCCTCATACGTGATAATACAGCAATAAGAGGAGATCAAGGATAGTAAGAATCCTGCCAATTCAAAATATATTGTTTAATGGTATTTGTGGTGCAGACTTTGTAATTATGGATTATTATTTTTTATGTGTTTCTTTATAAATGAAGACATTTCAAATGATTCTCTAGCTGTTGCAGACAGCTAGAGAAGCTCAACCATAGACCTTTGATGCCTCAAAAACTCCTAAAGGGGATGAGTTATATCAGGAATGAAGGCTGTTGAGGGCAAAGGGGAAATGATCTGCAGTCCTAATCACAGCATCTAAAGAAGCACATAGAAACTATAGCTCTGTTTGACCAGGTTTTGTTACACAAAGACTGACTCAGTCACTAAAACCAGGAAATAAGTTCCTCAAGATCATTGATTTTTAAATGAGGGAAGAAGAAGGTGGCATGTTGGAATTACCTGGGGTTATTAGGAGCATTTTTCCCAGCTATTCTTAGTTTTCCAGATATGTTGGTGCACCCACCTCCCTGCCAGTAGCTGTTCATCAGTAGCTATTTATTGTCACAGTGATGCACTATTCTAAAGCCTCTGGTATGTTCGAGATGAAAAAGACAAAGCTGATAATTACTGGCCTAGTCACTGGGGAAACATCTAGCAAGATGGGTGGTATGGTTAGTAGCATCCATATAGCAGGAGCTGATTCTGGTTTGAAGTGGGTCTATATCCTAAGCCCATCCTCTGAGAAGGAGGAATTAGCAAGATTAACAGGACAGCAGGCCCAGAATGAGAAGGCTCGGGCAAGGATCAGTTCCTAACAGTTTGTTTCTCAGGAGACAGAAGGTTTTAGAAGTAAAGGCTGACGGTCTGAGGCTTTTACCACAGGCTTGGGAAAATTTAATCCCCAATTCACCAACTGTTAGGAATGTATTTATGAACTTGGTTGTGGAGAACTAGAGAGAACTGGATCCTGTAAATTGGGAATAGCCAAGAAGAACTGGAAAAACCAGAAATAGAGAGAAACAATATAGAGACTTGATTATGAATCATTACTGTGACAAAAATCTCTGGGCAGAAAAATATTATTGTAAAAATGGGTGATAGGCAAGGAAATAATGCCTGCTATTATTGCTTCTGTGAAAACTTTCCTGGAGGTCCCAGCCAACGTAAAAAGATAAGGAAAAATGGGAAATTTTATCAGGATCCAAAAGGAAAAGCAAAATTATTTTTTACTTACAATACATTTTTCAATATAGGAAATCAAAGAGACTCTAGAGATAAATGATTACAACTAAGAAGAGAATTCAACAATGATACTAGATACAAGATAATTGCACAAAGAACAGCTGTGTTCCTGAATGCCAGCAACAATCACAAAATAAAACAAAACAAAACAAACACAGTAAGAAGTATTTATTCATGAGAGAAACAATAACAGTTGGGTGTACAAAGATAAAATTTAACAAAGAATGTGAAAAATACGTATGGAGAAAATTAGAGACTTATATTTAGAGTCAAAAAGACAGACCTAAATAAATGGAGTTGTTGACATACATACAATACCATGAAAATGTAAATTCTTCCCAAATTTATCTATAATTTACACAAAAAAAGCAACTAAAAATTCCAAAAAGGAAGGCTATAGTTCCTGAAGGGCACAAAAAAGCTAAGAAAAGTTTGAACAAGAATAAGATTAAAGATAGTTGAAGATTCATTCTACTATATGTAAAGACTTATCATAAAGCCATAGTAATTATGGTTAGGTGGTATTGGCACAAATATAAACAAATAGGTTAATGGTACAGAGACAAATTGCCCCCAAACAAACTATACTGGGTTGAAGAGCCAACTCCCCCCCCCAGGCCAAATTCATGTCCACCTAGATCAGGATATAACTTTATTTAGAAATAGCAGATGTCAGTACTTAAGGTCATATTAAATTAGGGTGGACCCCAATCCAATGACTGCTGTCCTTATTAAAAGGCCATGTGATGACATGGAGACACACAGGAAAGAATGACATGTGACAATGGAGGTAGAGATTGCAGTGATGCATCTATAAGCCAAGAATACCAAGATTGCCAGCAACCATCAGAAGCTAGAAAAGGCAAGGAAGTATCCTTCTCTAGAACCTCCAGAGAGAACATGGCCTTGCCAACTGCTTGATTTAGGATTTCTCACCTTCAGAACTCGGAGACAATACATTTCTGTTGTTTTCAGCCACACAGCTTGTGGCAATTTGTTTCGACAGCCTTAGAAAAATGATGTGCAAACACACACATATACTGGAGATTTATAGGGGGCTGCCATGTTGTACAACTCCAGGGGACACCATTTACATTACAATCTGTATGCGCCAAAATTATGCCATTGATCTAGAAAAAATGATATGAATGATGCCTCCTGGAGTTGTGCAGAGCAGCTGCCCTTTTTATGTAAGAGAGAAGACGCAGTACAAATTAATGGGTGAAAAACAAAAACAAAGTTATGGGCAAAAGACTAACTTCAATGAATCGTACTGGAACTAAGGGTTAGTCTTATGAAAAAAGATAAAGTTAGAATATGATCTCACACCATACAAAAAATTAATGGTAGATAGACTGATGGACTAGATAAGAAAATAAAAACTTTAAAATTCTAAAATAAAATATCAAAATAGCTTTATAACATTGGAATTGAGAATTATTTCTTAAGCAAATCACATACCAAAAAAAAAAAGTTTTGATAAGGTTGACTGTTATGAAGTGTAAAATATTTCTGTGTAACAAAGATATTACTAACAAGTAAAAATATCAGGAACGGAACAGAAGATATTTGTATTATGCATTTCCTATGAGTCCCTGGTATCTAGAATATTTAAATAACTCTTACAAATCAATAAGAAGAAGATGAATAGTACAAAAGAAAAAAAGTCAGCCAAATAAAGTAAGCCATACAGAAAGAAAGCCACTGTATTTATGAAAAGATGTTAAACTTTACTTATACTCAAAGAAATACAAATTAAAATACATAAAAGTCTATTTTATACTGTGAAGATTAGAGTAATACTAATGATTGGCTAGAAAAGGCATATGGAAATTCTCATCTAGTGGGGGAATAAATTAGTACAACACTTTGAAAGGCCACTGGGTAATATCTGGTAAAGTTAAATCTATGCATCCCCTGTAATCCAGCAAGTCCAGTTTCAGCTGTCTGCCCTAGAGCAACTTGAACATGGGCACAAGGAATTAAGTGAAAGGTGTACATTGTGTACCATTTGTAATAAGAAAATTTTATACACAATCTAAATGCCTATCAGGAGAATGGATAAACAAATTGTTTTATAGTTATATAATTAGATATTTATGTACTCTTTTTTTAATCATTGTATATTTATTAATTTTGTTCATATAAATAAATGAAAACTATATTTACATGAAAAATCTCCAAATAATAAAAGGCATGCTGTTTTATTTTAAAAAGCATACTGTAAAAAATACATGCTGTACACCATCACCATATAAAATTTTAAGTCTCATACGATAATACTAAATAGTACAAAAATATATGTTTTTGAATAAATACAAATGTGACAATATAAAAATGGACTATAAGAATACAGTATATAGTAACTTCGATTTACTTGTTGGGAAGATGAGAGAGGAATGAAATGGGGTGCCTTTAATCAAATATCTATTTTGATCCTATTTTTAAAATCTAAAGGAAATATGACAAAATGTTAACATTTATAAACTCTGGTTCACATTAGTACATGAATACCTGATACGCAATTTTCTAACCTTTTAGTGGACTTGAAATATGTGGCAAACAAAACAGAGACAAAGAAGGAAAGGAAAAGGGTCAAAAAGAGGGAAGGGTAAGGGGAAGGGAGAGGAGAGAACACGGCGTTGGAGACAGAAAACCTGTAGGCTGGTTGTGGCAGGCAGCGTGGTTTAGAAGGAGCTTGGCTCTGTGCTCAGGTAAACTTAAACTTATTCTAGCTTTTTTCAACTTGAAAGAACAAATTCACTATTTTAGGACTTTGTTTACCCGTCTATAAAATGGATAGATTAAAATTTAACTGAAAGTGTTCTGTGAAGAGTAAGTAGAGGAAAATATGTAAAATGGCCAGAGCGGTGCCCACCGGTTACTCACTGAATGTGCTATGAATAGCAAAGTCCTCATTCTCTTCTTTTAAACAGTGGGAAACAATAACATCTGTGCAGAAAGTGTCTTTAACTCTCTGGATAGAATTGAATTCTTCCTTCTGAGGCAGTTTTTTTTTTTTTTTTCATCTCAGTAAAAGTAATTTTGAAAAGAGATTAAATGCCTTTGGCATGAGGAAAGATGCACCATAGAGAAAATTATAGGGTTTCAGTTTCTAGCAAAGTATCCATTTAAAAAGTAGGTGAGGGTGTTCCCATGGCTTTGCATTTAAGCTCAAGTCACTTATTTAGGGAATCATGGCCCAGGCCCTTCACCCTTAGTTGTTAATGACCTTACTTTGAAGTACTGAATGGAACACGCAGTAGGGTCAATTGCAGACTCAATGACAAGAATTACAGAGCAAAGCTTCCTAATGAGATCAGTGCTTATTCCTTGTGGTTCAAGGAACACTGTGGTTAATAGTTTACAGCCTGCAGGGTCAATCCCCTTGCAGGAGCAGAGTTAACTTAGGCATTCCCTGAGCTGTACAAACAACACTGTCTGTAGTAGGAAGCTTGACCCTCCTTTTATCATGCCAGAAAATTCTTGGAATGCAGCCATGATCTGGTATTTATGGTTCCATAAGCATTTGATTCTGAAAAGTCTTGAATTCTGGAAAATGACCACTGGCCAGGTGCTAATAGACGAGTGGTAGAATAAAAAGTCATGCTTTAGGAGAGAGAGAACAAAGGGAAAGGTTCATGACAATAACAGTGTGGTGTCCACCTATAGAAAAAATATATATGTATGTTTAATACATTCCTATGAAAGCCCTATATGTGCATTTTCACAAAGAGATGCTAAAATGGGAACAGAAATGCTTTTAAAAATTAAAAATTACAAAAGAAAACCATTTCCTTTTTCTTTGTAGGGAAAAAAAGAAAAATTTTGGCATATGATATTTATCAAAATAGTAAATAAAATAGTCTAAATTCATGTAGGCTTCTCTCCCAATATAAACTCACTTTCTTGAGCTCTTTGGGCTAAAAGGAAGTATAAGAGTTTCTTTCATCTGTTTCTCTCTTCTCTGCACTGAAATAGATCTTCAGAGCAACCAAACAATTGTTTGCCTGATTATTTTTTAAAAAATGGGAAAAGAGGATCTTATAAACTTTTTTGGACATAACGTCTCCATGTCTTAAAAAAAATTCTTCCATTTTGAAATCTATTACACCCTTTTTTAAAGATTTTTAAATTAAGCATAGAGAAATACATAAGATATCTAATAAGTGAATCAGGAGTAGCGGTTATGCACATTTCCTAAATGTCCTGTCTCCAAGGTAACCTGTTTCTTCCTGACAGGCTGGAAGGGCTAGAGGGAAGTGAGACGATGGAGACAAGATGAAGTCGCATCCAAGGATGAGGTGGTCACAGGCTGAGGGATCGATTTCGACAAGAATAAAACAATTCACAGAATCAATGTCACTGACCCACATGCGCATCTCAGAATTGCTGCCATACTAGAGGTGAGTTATAAACACTGCACTGTTTCTCTCAGTAACACTAGCACTCAATAGTCAGATTAGAAATGACCTATTAAGCCTGAATTCTGTGATAAAAAGTCACCCACAGATCTTCTGCAGGTAGCCTGATCTACAAAATCCAGGCAGGTGATAGAGAAATCAGAGCCTCAAGATATTAGTTAATATCTTGACAGAAGTTTCTGATGTTATCCAACTAAGAGATGGAACCTCATTTCCAGAAGCATTTGAAAATATCCAACCTGCCTGCACAAGGCTGCTCTTACCTGGGAAGTGGCCCAAGATTGAACAGAGCTGACTGATTATTACGGGACCATTCAAGGTGGAAACCGCCCCTAACATGGCCCAGCGCTGTGCATTCAGCAAGGGTTAAATGACACCAGGCAGGGGTGTCTCCCTGTCCAGAGCTTACAATAGATTGAAACTCAGTTCTCAGCCCAATGGAGCCCAGCAATTAATGAATTTATACATGTTGGCTCCTTCCTGCCTCTATCTCTTTCCCTAATATAACACCTTGCTCCTCCTCTGTCACTCCTGCCAGCATGAAAACACGGAGCTCCTGAACTGAGAGAGCTGGGGCACCTTGGAGATAACGGGCTTTGCAGAGGCAAAATGCTCAATAGCACCCATGCATATGCTGTAGTGACCTGAGCAGTCACTGCGTATCAAGCACTAGGCTCCGTGTTGACTTTCAAGCACCAGAGCATCCCAATGATAGTGTGAAGTCCATTCCTAGCAGTGGGGACACTGTTTGCAAAAGCCTGAAGAGTGGGAAGACATGAGTGTGGCTAGAACATTCATCAAGGAGGAAAGTGGGGGAATGAAGTTCAGGGACTCTGGGGGCTAATTTGGGGAGTTCACAGTAAAGTCTATCCTATTCTATTGATTTAAAAAAAATTATCTATTGTCTAAATGCAATTTATCAATGTAAGCAAGGAAGACCATATTCCCATAAACAATAATGGAAAGTCTTCACTGTAGAAACCTAGCAATGTAGATATTGAGCGATGATGAGTGTGAAAATGCTTTGGGAAAGCTAACATTCTACAGCAGGATTTTTTTGAGTGAGTAGGATAGGGAAGGCATTTGTTTGTTTTGGTTTTATTTGATTTTATTTGTTCTTGTCTTTCTCTCTTTCATTGGAGGAAATATGCAAATTGAGGTGGTCAGTGGTGAGAGGGCATCTTATTCTGGGGAAAAACCTTGGAGGTATTGTGGAGCTTTGATGCCAAGCCCTTAAAAACCCTCATTAATTCATCCAACAAATGGTTAAATGTTGTGGCAGTCGTGACACCCATTGCCCTTGTATTTCTTGCTAATGGTACACCAACTCGTTTGTGACATAATATGCTCAGCCCCAAATAGGATGCTCAGTTCCACAACATCCCAGCCTCCCTCTAAGTAGGGAAGACCGTATGACCCAGTTCTGGACAACAAGATACAAATGGAAGATTTCTGAAAAAAGTAGGCTTTTTAAATAAAAGTGCCTTGCAGACCTCCAACTACAGGGGATGCAACTGACTGAGGCCCACAGCTGCTGTGCTCTGAAACCCACTTGGGCATTTTCTAGGAGTCTGTGCTTCCCTAGGCCGCTCCCAGTCAATGAACATAGCAGGGGCACTGAGGCAGAACCATTCCTGGGAGATTCAGGATTCCTCTGACAGGTGACTCTGGCTGAGGGCTCCCTGACAGTCCTGCCAAACTTGATCACAGTCTAAGATGTATCCACCTGCTATGGTTTGAATGTCCTTTCCCAAACTCATGTTGAAGTTTAAGCCCCAATGCAATAGTGCTGGCAGGTGGTGTCCAATGCGAAGTGTTACGGTCATGAGGGCTGTCCTCGTAAATGGTTTAGTGCCTTAACAAAAGGCCTTTCAGGAGCAGGCTCTCTGTCTTGGCTCTTCCGCTCTTCTGCCATGTGAGGAAAAATGCTTCTGCCCTTTGGAGAATGCAACATTCAAGACACCATCTCAGAGGGGAAGACTGGGCCCTCAACAGACACCAAAACGGCCAGCACAGTGATATTGGACTTTCCCGCCTCCAGAACTGTGAGCCGACATGTTTCTGTTCATTATAAACGATCCAGTCTCGGGTATTCTGTTACAGCAGCACAAAACTGGCTAAGCACTGCTTAACTTTTCTTCTCTTTCTTTCACTTGGAGCCAGTTTTGCATTGTAGTCTGACAATTCTTCCAGCCTCTTCTAGTTACTCCCCATTTTCTCTTACAGGCATTTCATACTCTAGTCCTTGCATGTTGAATACTGTCTTTGTCTCTGCTTCTCACAGAACCCAGACTAACACAAGAAGCGTATAATATACATAATGTTATAAGAAAATTTCCAAGATATAGTAAGTGGAAAAAATATCAAAGTTTGAAACATTATGTATAATGTACTACCTGTTGTGTTAAAATGAAGGGAAAATGAGGCTACAGATGTATGTTTGTTTTTACATGCAAATATAATTTGCACTTATGTTTTTGGGGTGCATTACAGCAGAAACTGGAAGGTATGTAGAAGACATGGAGGAGAGGAAGATATTTTTTAACTCCATAACTTTTTATACTTTTTTTTGATTTTGATTTTTAACTAAATAAAGACATTACAACTTTTTATAATAAAAAATTCAATGTCTTAATAAATAAACACAGATTTTCTGGGTTCTGGTCGCTTTGGAACTTTTGACACATATTCTCAACAAGGCAATTTAAGAGTTGGAAAAGCTTTTTTGTAAGTCATAATAAGACATCAATTACTCAACTCAGTTGTATGCTAGAGCCCCAAAGCAGCCACACTCCTTATGAAGCTGTGAAAACTATTTAACACCCTTCTAACAGGATTCTACCACCACTCACAATACACACAGACACATCAGCAGAGACTCCATTCAGAATCACAAGCTAACATGTTCTGAACTGATTCCTGCCTGAATTTAAATATATGGTTATACAATTCCTGACTCCAATCTACAAACTCTACAGATGATAGGTTTAGATAATAACCATGATGACATGTTTTAATTTCCATTCAAGGAGGTAGTTGTTTAATAAGGGAAAATGCTGTTCCTCCAGAGGGGAATATTTGAAGCTATAAGATGAGCTTTCTCATCTACCCCAAATCAGTTTTGCAAGATTATGATACATTGTAATAATGGAAGCAAAATTGTTACTATCACCTTATTAATAGGCTTGATAAAAGCTTTATTAAAGTTTGATAAGTGAATTATATTTCAGAGATAGATTGGGGGGAAAAGGTATTTATGATCCTGTATGTCATTTCACACTAAGATTGACCAAAAAAACATTAATTTGACCGTGATTTGGGGGAAAAAATAACTCACTGTACTGTCAAGCTTAAATATTTCAAAATTTCAAAATTTTCAGAAATCCTTTCTTTATATTTGGGAGAACACAGTAAGTGGTTTTAAGAGCAATGGTGTGGGAAATTTAGTTCAAACAATTGCACTTTATTTCAAGTCTCCAAAAATTATCTGTCACATCTTTAAGCACAAATTCTATGTATTACAGGGTATCTGTGTTCTGTCAAAAAAATTTTATCCTCCAGAGCCCCATTACCCTATAAACTCTTATGAGAACTTTAGAAGCATTGGGGATCAGGTCTTCTCTTTATTGCATTCCTACTATGTTCTAGGTTCCGTGTTTGGGGACTTTACACATGTTATCTCTACATTTCATAATGACTCCGTGAACTAGGTATTATTTTTTCTTTTTTACAGATGACGTTCTACCATCCAGTAATATGTATGAGGATTCAAACCTGGGGTAGGCTGACCGTGAAGCCCATGCCCTCTGCCCTCTGTGAATTGCCTCACAGCATAGACAAGGGGAAAGAACCCCCCACAATGCTCCAAACAAAGCATATGACCACCTAATCTTAATTTCCTTATTACTTGTGTTTTATTCTCCAGACACAGAGTTCACTCATCTATCCTGAAGTTTTCCAAATAATTGTATTTCCATCCACTCCAAGACTGGATTTGTGGTGGGTCTAGGGAAGTCATGTAGGAGAATGTTGCTCTTTCCACTTCACTGGGGCCATATTCTTCAGACAGATTGGGACTCACCAGTGCAGTCCAGGTGAGTCTCACTCTTTGAGGGGAGACCTCCTTTCCCCCTGCCTCCTATAGGGAAGACAACTCACCTGGTAATACTGTTCAAAGTCCTGGTGGTACTTCAAGGCTAGGAAGTTACCCTGCAGGCAGACACCCTCCACCAATACCAGAAAACGTGCCACGGGCAAGGCTGTTCAGCACAGGTGGGCGTCACCCTGGCCCACCTCTGATTAACGTCCACCAGAGTTTCCAAAGAAAACTGAGTTCATGTGATAGTTATAAGAGCTCCAGAGAGTTAAAAACCTAGGGATAAAATAGCTTAGAATTTTCTGGACAGAGCATTGGGTATCATTTTATGTTATTTTATTTAAAGTTTTATGGTACTACATGACACTTTGCCAGATAGCAATAAAAAACACAAGATCACAATACAGAAGATTTGTTCAAAATGAAAAGTAAAAACACATTATTAACAATTTTTTGTGTACTCTTCTATCTTGAAATTTGTAATCATATATAAAGATATGTCTTTTCCCCCCATATGAGATCATACTGATTATTCTGTATCTTGCCTTTTTGTAAAATATATCTTTGAGATTTTGCTCCATGAATACGTGAAGACCAGTCAACCAGTCAACCAGGTTGCTAGTTGTGAGCAACAGAAATCTGCCTGGTTGAAGCAGAACGACATTTACATAGAGTGTCCTCGGTCACTTTCTGAGGGAGATGATCTGAGAACGAGGCCTGGAGGCCTCACAACCCGGAACCCCTCTGAAACCTCGTTGTCACGCTACTCTGCTAACAGCACCACCTCTGGGTGCAGCCACTGCTGCTTCCTCAACTGGCCGTCGCAGAGCCCTGGATGATGCTTCCCTGCAGGAAGAAGGAGCTGCTGCCTCTGTCACCACCTTTATCAGAATGCACTCTGTGCAGCCCTGCTGCTTTACATCACTGGCTTCCAGTGTAAAGTCTGTAGCAGTTGGTTCTGAATGGAATATGCCAGGATCTATGCCCATGTCATGGTAAGGGAAGCTTAAAAAGTGAATTTCCAGCATTTTCTCCTATAGTAAATGTGAGCCTGATTACAAAGGCCAGGGATCCTCAAATATAGTTAAAAGGTCAGATATTGGGCAGCAAAAAAAAAAAAAAAAAAAAAATTGACAACCATCCAGTAGATGATACCATTTTTCTCTTAAGTTGGTACATTATAATATATAGCTTTATCAATATACAGTTAATCAACCCCTAATTATGACTCTAAATAGTACTTCAATAGACATCCTTATACATAATTTTGCAATTGTCTTAAGGTAAATTTATGGCAGTAACATTTCATGGTTATTAAAGAGCGTGTGCATTTCTAAGTTTGATAATTATTACCAATGTGACTTTCAGAATGTTCCAATGCACACTTCCGAGTAGCAGTAAGAGCACTTCATTCAGCATAACCTGGTCAACAGTGGAACAAGTGGGTTTTATTTTGACAATCTGACAGACAAAAAGTGCCAACTTGTTGCTCCAAATTTAACTTCTTGAATTATAGAGTGAGGCTGATTTTTTTCATATGTTCATTTTGTTTTCTATTAACTAGTTTGCTATACTTTAATATGAGACTGCATTGTTTATTCCTAAAGTAAACTGTTGGCTCATTAGACTTTATTTCTATCCTGAAACCCACTCCCTTATTGGAAATTTGCTAAGTTGCTACCTTGAAGTTCTGCAGAAGACCATAGCCCCTTGCTGGTGAGAGTCTCTTCCCCAAATAATTATTTAATGCAGGGTCACCAAGCATATACTGATTTAAAGTCAGGGACTACTTGCATGTGTTAAAGGCCAAATTACTGGAGAATGGCTGGGAAAGAAGAAACATGATCCTGCTTTTGCTGAGACTAACATTTTAGCACTGCCATGACAGTAGTGTTGCCCAAATGGAAGGGCTTCCTTCATACAACTCCTCCAATCACTATCACAGTTTCATCTCTCCCAATCTTCTCCTGAAGTGTGACGATTTAGAAATCCAATTTCCTGCTACTCAACAGCAATGTCTATAATTTAGTATTTCTCATCATGTGCTTTGATGTCAACAAAACATGTAAAGTTGGGCAAATGGAGAGAGACAACCTGGCTTGCTTAAGGTGGAATTGTGTTTGCAACACACGTGAAAGCATCCAGGCTGGATGGGCACAGATCATAGATTGGTGTGCTCCAAGTGTGGTCCCCCCAGGCCAGCAACATGAGTGGCAACTCTAGCCCACTCAAGACCTATAGAATCAGAAACTCAGGGCTGGAGTGTGGGTCCTGGCAATCGATTATAAGGTTTCAGGTGATTCCAATGCAGGTTAAAGTTTGAGAACTGGGCAGTGCAGAGAAAACCCACAGAGATTCAATTTCTATCCTTCATCTGGTAGGCTCCTGTTAACATTTCTTCTTTCAGAAGAAGACATTATAGGAGGATTCACTGCCTCCAAAAGTAGTCACAGGTAATCACAGTTCCTGTGTATAGCCTATCTTAGTCAGGAGTCATGGAAAACAGCTAAAGCAAATATCTGGAGCAAATTTTACTTTCAGCCAAGCTCTTTAAAATTTGCTGAAACTTGAACTCTGACATACCTATGTAAGAAAAGAGTGTTCAAGGCACGCATGTTTACACATCCCCATATTCAACTGTGTCCATCAGTAAAATCACCGCCCGCAGAGCATAGCTGTCCAAGGGAAGTGAAAGATCTGCCGTCATTAAGTTTGCTCACTGTGTTGCACCATATTTTTGGACTCCCCCGTATCACAGTGTGACATCCATTTGCACACCACAGTTTTCCAGTGACTGAAAAGTGATCACTGCAGTTTGGCTGCCTGCACTGCAGTACAATCATTTATTTCTCACAGCACTCCATCCTGGACATTCCATTGAGCACAAAGCCTTTGAAGTCCATGGTGCATATAATTTAGCTGACAGTGAATTGGATTGGAGTCCATCTAAATAAAGCCCAAGCCTGAGCAAACATCAAAATATCTCCCCCATAATTGGCAAGTGCTATTATTCTACTGAGTTATTAAAAAAAAGACATTTTCTTGGCTACATATTTTATCCACTTTTGCTGTAATGATTTTTTCTTTACTTTTAAAGGTATGTTGTTTATGTCTCAAAATCTTCACCCACCCTACCAAGCTCTCAAACTTTGCCTCAGTTTATATTTACCAATATGTCCACTAAGAAAACAAGGGAATATTTTTAAGAATTTCTCAGGCTTTTTGACCTATGAGGATTGCTTTGGTTTCCCCTGAGCTTTTCTATCTAATTTGTGTAAATCCTTTTTAAATTGGGGTTCATTTACTTAATGTTCGATGTCTGCAATGACTTCCTAAAGCTAATTTCAGAAGACAAGAGCAGTTCCAGGAGAGAATTTCTTCTCTGAATGGAGACCTATAAGAAAGATAGAGGGAGAGAAAGGGGAATTTGGAAACAAGAGATCAAGGAGGCTAATTTATTGTAGTCCTAATGTAGTAAGCACTGAAATATTTACAGTGATAGCCCTTAGCTTTCAAATTCCTCCCCTCAAAGACCCTGAATTAAAATTTGAAACATTCTGCCTATGTTACTATTTTTAATTCCATGTTACAATATAAGTAAATCTGGCCTAAGAAATACCTGGGGTAATTCAATAATAAAGCAGGACACAGGAGATGCTAACAATTGGCACGAGGCCATAAAGACACAGAGAATATAAAATGTAATAGCAATTGCAAAAGGTAATACAATTGCATGAAAATGCAATTAAATCAGGTTGGATAAATAGCTTCCAGGATATAATAGCAAGAAGAGAGAGTTCATTTCAATGAAGTGAAAATGGCAAAAAACGGAATAAATAATTTAAAGCTGGAAATGAAAAAAGTTCCATGTGGAGTTTAGAAGACAATTGAGCTCATCTGACCTCTGCAAGTCAGTTAACCTCCTGGGGCCTCTCTTTCCTTATAAGGAGAAGGAGCGATGGGCAGGAGCTTTAGGCTAGCGATCTCAAAGGTTTATTCAAGTTCTCAATTCCCCTCCTGGGCTTAGGAGGGAATAGTAATATGGGACATCAACACAACAACATTAGTGGCTCTAGAAAAAAAATGCCAGGTACACAAACTGAATTTGGGTTTCAGGGGAAGCATTGATTTTATCTGCTGGGATCTTTTGTTATTCTTTATAAAAACAAAAGATAAGAATAAATGCCTGCAATGGTTTTATTTCCCTGTTTTCATCTTTTCCTGGCTATAATTTTCCCTTATCTGGGGTTACAAAAAAAACACAAAGATAAAACAGACCATGTGGATAATGCCCTGCTACAGTTCCAGGCTCAATCACACTCCCCACTTTTCTTCCCATCTACTGTTTTTCTTTCACATGATCCTCCATGGTAGAGAAGTTAGCTAGGCTCTAATCAGTGGATAGGAAAGGGGAGGCATGTTTTATTGCAAACTGGATGGATCATGGGTCAACCAAGCAAGGACTCTATTGAGAGATGTTAGAGATTTAATTCATTTAGCCGTGAAGACATGCAGGAAGAAAGCGATGCCTTCATGCAACATATAGACACAAGTTCATCACAGAGACCAAGGGGGAATGTTGTATTGATCATGCTTATTCATAAATTTATGGGATCTTGAGAAAAAATACAGAAATATTTCTAATCTTGATGTCTTTTTTTGCCTGCAATATAATGTAAACAAAAAGATAATCAATCCTGTGTTCTTCATTGTCAGCTGAGGTTGTATTTCCCACCCTTCTTTACTCCAGATTAGCTTATAAGCAAAAATGAAAGTTAAGTTGGATCTTTGTAAATGAAAGGCTCTCAACTATGTCTAATAGTTCAATGTTCAAATTTCTGATTAGAAACTCATCTATTTGCTAGTTATATGATAATTATAACTATTGACTGTTTAATGGCATTAATAATTTCTCTGCAGTAGGAGAAAGACAGGGGATGTGCTGATATTATAAGTCACTACAACACTATAGCAAGGAGGTTAGCTGCTGGGCTCTAGTCAGACTACCTTGGATCCATTGCTTCCTAGCTATATGATCTTAGGCAAGGTACCCCTGGGTACGTCTCTCAAATGTAAAGATAGCAATGTCAATAATAACACTTATCTCATAGGTTTACTATGGTGAGTAAATGAGCTACTATAGGTCAAATGTTTGGAACGGTGCCTCTAACATAGTGTGGTGTATGAACAATTACTACAAGGAGGAGACTTTAGGAGAATACAACAGCAATAAGAACAGTCTATAACTTAATTTCAAGGCTCAAATAGTCTTGAATTATGAGCAAAAGTCATAATTGCAGAATATCTGCGCCTAATATCCAGTTCTCCTAGACAAATACTACCTACTCCACGTTATAAATTATTGGAAAAGGAATTCTAAAAGGATTCCCATGAGCATATACTATGGGCTGCAGTTGGTGTTTTGTTTGTGGGAGCCAGATAGGGAAGTTATTGTATATCCCTGACAGAGGAAACTTGAACTTGCTGGTTCTTTCAGGATAAAATAAAAAACTCAGATTAACAAAGATAATAGGAGTTAATCTTACGGGAATGCAGAGAAGAAACATAGCTCAGGAAGCAGTCTAGCTCTAGAAAATCAGAGTTTATAAAAAGCTTGGTTATTATTCAGAATGGAACAACAGTACAGAAGTCTTCCTTTCTCATGTCTCAGTTCCTCTGACTCCAAATTCCCTCTCTTTCTATTTTTTTCTGCTACCATTTAAAAATCTGAAATATTTCTTGTATTCAGACTCCGCCCCAAAGGATCTAATTGGTTCAGTGAGGTTTTGTTTGTTTGCATTGTTTTTGTAGGAAATAATGGATCCATTGGACAGAGTTCCCAAATCAACACCTTTATAAATCTTCATCTAACCTATTCATAGTCTTAATCTCAGGAACCAACCCTGGTCTAAACAGTTGTGCTCAGTGTGTAAGACTTTTGCAATAGAAAGCATGGTAAGTCACACTCAAGAAACGCCTTCTTGGTTGCATTGTTCAGAAACAACGGATTTAAATAAATTTTTCCCATCAAATAACTGCTGGACTCACTGCAATTCAGTTAACCTCCAGGAACTTTAATTTCCTCATCTATGAAGTCAAGAAAATGACCTGGATAATGTCTAACATTCTTCCTAAATCTAAAATTTTATGATTCATTTGCTCCTCTAAATTCTCTTTCACTAAATGGTTAATGGTTTTGAAAACAAACATTCTAGCCTACTGCTTCTCTTAACATTTTTATTTTTTGTAGCTTCAAAGATTTTTGTTTCCTTTATTTTATTTATTTATTTATTTATTTTTTATTTATTTTTTATTTTTTATTTTTTATTTATTTTTTATTTTTTATTTTTATTTTTTGAGACAGAGTCTCACTGTGTTGCCCGGGCTAGAGTGCCGTGGCGTCAGCCTAGCTCACAGCAACCTCAAACTCCTGGGCTCAAACAATCCTTCTGCCTCAGCCTCCCAAGTAGCTGGGACTACAGGCATGCACCACCATGCCCGGCTAATTTTTTCTATATATTTTTAGTTATTCAATTAATTTCTTTGTATTTTTAGTAGAGACGGGGTCTCGCTCTTACTCAGGCTGGTCTTGAACTCCTGAGCTCAGAACGATCCGCCCGCCTCGGCATCCCAGAGTGCTAGGATTACAGGCGTGAGCCACCGCACCCGGCCTGTTTCCTTTATATTTGACATATGTAAAAGCAAATATTATATGAGTTTTCTCAGTGTACTGAATAAACTGCAAATCAGGGTTAATCTCAAATCTTACCAGGTACACACTTACCATGACACACATCATTTTCCTTTACAATGCATTGTCTTAGAAGTTGTCGCATGGGAGCGACATCTGTAAAGGGAGCCAAAAGGTGAAATATACAGTGTGCTTAGAAGGCAGAGAACTAGAAATAATCAGAGAGCAGCACCAATGGAATACTCAAGAATGTTACCTTGAAGATAATATTTAGATACTACTCTCCTGGAAGTATCTAAAATTTAGGGTCACTGGAAGTCCTATCTTTTATGCTTATGAGAGTTCCTATATGTTGAATAAATGAATGCTAAGGAGACCAAGGTCTTAGGCTTTGTTCCTTTAAGAATAATTTGTGTTTACCTGTTTACTATCACAGCCATGGACAGAAGACCTCCAACAATCCAGACAGTGTAAATAAAACAGAGTGAGGCTACATGGTGATGGATTGGTTTCAACCAATATTACAAGTAAAAAAATAGCCCCAGTTCTTGATCCACAACTGCAAATGTATCATTCAGTTTGCATTTCTACCTACAATGAACATCACATTTCAATCACCTCACTTTTAGAATATATCTATGAAAAAAAATGCATTAGGAATAAAAGGTATTACCTTAATATTACCTTAATAGGCATCATTACTTTGATATCCTATACATCCTATAAACCACAGTTTAAATTTTGAAGAATGGAAAACAAATAAGATGTGAAACCACACATTCTGAGTATCAATTATGAGAAAATACTGAAATATTGTTTACTTCTGCATTTAACCCATAACTCAGAAGCACTCAAATATTTTCTGTTTCATTTTTGGTTTAAAGAGCAAAACTTGAAAGGTACTCATTGTTCTGCAGTGAACTGGTTTTTGCAAACCTATGTCCAAATTCTGAGGGAGCTGAGAGGCCAAAAAAAGAGGCTGACAAATCCAGTTTCTCAGAAAGAAAATGTTTAATAGGGATTTATAGACAGAAGTGACGTCTTGAGCAGCTATGAGATGCTGTGTCTCTGCATCCACCCAGAAAATATCCTTTGTATGGTAAGCGTTTAGGGTAAAGACATTTGCAGCTGGTTGCATCTCAGACTTTCTTGCTGAAACTTGTGACCACTGGGGTGGTTAGATAAGCATATTTATAATGAGTTATCTATGCTACAGGTCTCGCTACAGAACACCTTGGTATGCAGGAGCCAAACATTGGTCATCATGGTAGTTTCACTTCAAGATGGTGTCACTCTTGCCAAGCAATGGGCTATTTTTCTACACTCATGAAACAGAGTCAATCAACATGATCAATATGGACATTCCATGCCAGATATTTCAAATTTTTAAAATCCACATTATTATCTCAATTTATCTGAATAATTTTCTTCATTGATTGAAACTGTATATTAATAGCCTCCTCCTTTTTATATATATATATATATTTTGTATGATCTTAATGAAGTGTGAGTCTAGTTAAAGTACAAATGCCTTTTTTCTGCAAGTAATGTTCCAGGCTAGAAGGGAAGCACATTTATGTCTGGCTCCAGTGTTTTCTCTTTAGAATTCTTTATACTTTATCTAGTCTGTTTATCTTCCTGTCCAACAACTGGAAAATCCTACTTTCCTTGAGTTCTGGTGTGGCACTTGGCATTCTGACTGCCTGCAGAGAGAGTTGATTTCCTCATAAAGAGTACTGAGCTCTAGACACTCTCTAATCATCTTAAGTCTAACATGCAGTTAGAAACAGAAACCCAAGTTCAACCATTTGAATAATTCGGAAGGCAATGCAGATTTCTAGATTCAGACAATCCTGGATCATCATGAAACTCAAGGGACATGGAAGCTTTAGTCCCTTTTTCTTTGTAAAAAATATTTTATTATAATTGATACATGGACATAATATATTCAATGTAAATATGTAATTAAGCAAAATAATGAAATACATATTCATGAACCTAATGCCATAATTAAAACTAGAACATTATCAATCTCATTATTATTGCCTCTGGGTTTCTCCCCAATAATCCCATTTTCTACCATTCACCACTATTGAGTATTTTGTGTTTATTGTCCCATTGCTTTTATTTATAGCTTTACTACATACGTAAGTTTCCTTAAATCAATGGTTTGCAAACCATAGATTATGGATATGAAATCAAATTAGTGAGTCACTATCAGAATTTGGTCTTAATGCTATAGAATAACATGGAATGAAAAACACAAGAGTACACTAGACATGGTAAGAATGAGTAATGTTGCAAGAAAATTTGTTTCAGTCCATGTGTGTGTGTGTATGTGTGTGTGTGTAGGTACATTATTTTCTTACTGTATTCCATGGACCACAGTGTAAAGTATATTTCTTTCTGTAGCCATTTGTCAAATAGTTTTAAAATCACTGCCCTAAACAATATATTATTAATTCTGTTTGTTTTGAGCTTTATAAAAATTGCATAATGTTGTATATATTCTTTAGTGACTTGTTCTTTATGGGCTAAGATTCATCTATGTTGATTTATTTTCACTGCTGAATAACATTCTATTGCACATGATAATACAATTTATTTATACATTCTCCTGTCAATTGGCTTTGGGTTGTTTTCAATATTTTATTATTAAAACAAAAACTACTGCTGTGATATTCTTATGGTCTCCTGATGGTTGTGTAAGAATTTCTGTAGAGACCATACCTAGAAATGAAATTGTTAGATCTTAGGATATGTGCATGTTAAGCATATATACATATGATAATGCAAAAATATTTCCTAAAGTGTTTATACTTTCTTCCTTTGTGCACTTTCTCCTTTCCTATGCACTCCCATAGGCACTGATAAAACAGCATCATATTCTAAATTCACAGCAGTCCACTTGTGCTCTGAAGCTACACTGGCCCTCAAAGTTCTTTCCTGATGCCTTATCTGCCTATGTATGAAAAATATTTTCCTACCTGATCTACGAAACACTCTTTTTAAGATCAATTTCTTTGTATTCTAATGGAGGCCTCAGCAGCTCTTAATCCTTGAGAAATCTTTCCCTTATCCATGATTTATTTGATAATCAAGAAGGGTATTGTTGAAACCACAAAGAGGTTTTGGTCTAAGTCCAGTTGCTCATCACACAAAGATCCAATTATTGAGACAACAGAAGATTGCCAAGGAAGAAAGGAATGTTTAATAGACTGTCTTGTTGGGAGAAGCTGCCTCAAATCTCTCTCTAGCACTAACAGAGATCATGGGCTTTTACAGGAAGGGCCACGTGCCTTGGGGCAGGTTGTAGGGGCTAGTGAATCTTGTCAGGAAATCTACCGAGGGGCTTTCAGAATCACAGCTCCTTTGTCTTGCAGAAAATCCACCATTTCTGAGAAAAGATTCAAAAGGTCAAGTAGTTAGTTAACAGGAGAGGATTTTACAGGGGCCAGTGAAATTTGTTGAGGGGGGGAAGGTCCCAGTTACAGTATTGTATAACTATCTGCCATTAAGTGAAGCTCTGTCCCTAAATTCAACTTAATTTCACTAGTATTTGTTAAGAACTTTGAAGGGTCTGGAATTTTACCTGACTTTCAAGTGAACATGATATTCTGTTATAGTTTCATAGATGCTAGTAGAAGACACGAAAACCCTGGGTGAGAAACAAAGTTCTTTATTACACATAACAATAGCAGTAGCCAGAGAGCCAGCATTTGCTTGCGCAGGTTCCCTAACCCCAATTCCCAACAGGGCAACATGATGAGGACCAGGTACCACCCGCACGTGCAGTAGTTTGCATTACAGAAGAACTCTAAAGTTAGGGAACCGAAATCTCTTCTACGGATATGAAATAAACATGACTGTCCATTGTTCCAGAGGGATACACTATTTCTATCTTTCAAGGTTAAAAACAACCATGCTTCTTGCTTTAAAAAAGGACACTATTTCTATTTTCCAATGATGTTCACTATACAAACATCTTTGAAAAGATAGTTCAGAAAAAGGCAATCAGTACCTCTGTTCCCAAGACCTGCAGACATGTGAAAAATCTATAAAGAATTATCTCTCAATACTATTCTATAGAAGAATGTAGATCTAAATATACTTGGAGAAAAACAACATAAACTTATCTGCATCGAGTTACTGTTATCCAATTTTAAAAATGACATCTATATTTTATTCTTTTTTTCTAAATCTTCTCTGTATTAGAATAATCTAGATTGTGCTGCAATAACAAACTCTAAAATCTCACAGGCTTAATAAAAACATTTATCTTCCACTCACATTAGTCTATTAAAGGTTCTACTGTCACCCAGATTGATAGAACTCTGCATTCTTATAGATGCACCATGTACAGCAGCGTGTCCTCCATGGCCCTGACATCAGAAGAGAGAGAGAATGATGTATGGATTTTTCACTGTCTTATCCTGGAAATGACATATGTCACATTTCATTAGCTAGTACTGATTACATGGTTAGATCCAATGTCAAGGATGCTGGGAAATGGGCTGAGTGAGCCTTCCTCTCTGAGCCATACTTCCTTTGGACCTCCAACCATTTTCTTATTTTGTGTTTTACGAGCAATTCTAATCCACTTCTTAGCTTAGATCAGCTTTGCTTTGTTCAGAGTCTACAGGAATATTTTTTATGATATATCCACTCAGTCCTCTAGAACATAAACTCAGAATTCTATCCCTATGTCTTCATAACATTACATGAGCTTTATGTTTGACTGTGTGCTGGTATTAGGCTTGGCTTCAGGGATAAAGAAATTATAAAACAAAAATGAAAACCAATACTGTGGGGGCCCATAGAGTGATGGAGGGAGGCAAGGTAAGCCAATACCGTAAAATATCATTATATGGTACTTGCTGTGATTCAGAGGAGGAGGCATCTAATCTAGATCAGGGGCTTCTGAGAACACCTTCTACTTCTCCAGAAAATACTTGAACTGAACCTTGAAGAACAAGTAAAAATTAGTTAAATTTTAAAAAAGTGAAAGTTTCTGGAAAGTCATTCTAGAAATAGAAAATAATTGGCCTAAGGACAGAGGTATAACAGAACATAGCTCTGTTTTTAAAATTCAAGTACTTTGGTATGACTGGAGCATAAGGCGAGTATTAGGAGGTTGCAAGAGATGAAAAGCTAAGAGTGAGATCATGAAATATCAGATTCTACATTAAAACAATGGGAACTATTTTAAAGGATTTTAAGCATGATGAGATTTTTATATTATAAAGATCACTCTGACAGCAAACTGAGGGATGGGAAGTAAGTGATACTGAGTCTGTGGAAATGTTAGGAGGTTATTACAAAATTCTAGACAATGATGGAAGTGTGGGTAGAGGAGAAAATGAATATATACAATGTTAAGTAGAAAGAATATTAGAACGTGATAATTAAATGGACATTGGGAATGAGAAAGAGAGAAGATTCAAATGTAACTCCAAGACTCCAGACTTAAAAAGAAGAAATACAAATTTTAATTTGAAAATAGAGTTTCCTCTTTGATTGGCAACTGCTGAACATTATGGTGTATATTCTGATCTGGAGCTCAGCTGAAGCTGTGGATGTGGGCAAGATTACCCTGGGAAAATTAAGTGAAAGGAGGAGAAAGGTGAGAGGTCAAGGACATGACGGCATCCTAACAGTGGAGAACAAGGGTGGGCCTTTGCCAGTAGAGCATACAAGTTTTTTGTCCACCTATGCATTGAACAATGTGAGCTTTAAAAGTAAAATCACCAAAATAATTCAGAAATGCTTTGCCTCACGAGCTTTCACCTCCTAAGCACATTCAACGTGAATTCAATAGTGAAGAAAATCACAAATTTCAAGGAAGTGGCAAACTGAAAGCACTTGTTAGTCACCAGCAAACACTAAATATATTTTTTTGCTTCCCAAGCTCTTGTCTTTTCTGGTGTACTGCTGGAATAATTGTGATAAACCTCACAAAATTCCCAGGAGGTAGGAAATGAGCATAACAGTCCTCTGTGGCTTCCTAGTAAATAAGAACAGATGCTCATCCATCCACAAAACCACTTCGCACCAGACTGCCTTAGGTCATGGGGTGGGGTGGCTGAACAAAGGGAATTCCAGTTTTCTACCTGTCCCAGCTCAATGAGATTGGCATTAGATGTAACTGCTGTTGAACCAACTGGAGTCAGGAAATCTTTCACATAGAACAACACCTTGGGATATTAGAATCTTGCCAAGGAGCTCAAAGAACATCTGAGTCATTGATTCACTAACTCCCAGGCAGTCGTTGTGTGATAAGAGATGGCTTTGTATACAATTTTAAAACATCTGAAGCCTTAAAGTCAGCAAATTACTGGCCAAGCCTGAATCTCAGTAAAGTCCTCTTTTTACTGAACCCAAATACTTGGCAATATCACCTAAGTACCTAGAGGGATCTTAGAGGATACATCTCTTGGAAACTCCCCCAGTGAGCTCACTACATCCCCAATTTGCTCGGTGCAGAACTGTTCTGACTGGCACCTAAAAGCTCTTGGGTGGGGAGGTGGCCTGTTCTCCACTCCCTGCCTCTTTCTTGTCATCCTCTCCTGAACTGCCACTGCCTTTTTTGCTTGATTCCAAGCCAGAGACCCTGCTGATTTTACTGGAGGCAGAAAATGAGTAAGGAAGAGTGATAATTCTCATCAACAAGTACCCTGGAACATTCACTTGTTGCTTTGGCATGGTACCTCACGACATTCGAGCCTCTACTTCACTTAAAAGATGAATCTAAAAGTGTTTAAGCCTCTATGAATTCATATAATTTACAATTTTTGATAGAACAGAACATTCTCAAAAATATGTCTTTCAAAAAATAATCACCATTTCTTTCAAAACAGGAGGGTGGAAATCACAGCAGTCATTACCCGTTTCTACTCAGGGCTGAATTATTCTTCTGAGAATCTCTTCCATTGTGCTTTTAAATATTGTATTATGTGACATCAAATCCTGTTTTAATGCAACGTATTGATTCTCTTATAGGCTAGGATATTATCGTCTTAAAGAGATTCAAAGTAAATGATTAAACGTAGCTTAGGCCATTGCAGTCACCAGCAATTTAGCATTCTTTTCTGATGGGTATGTTTAGTGGCTGGCTGCTCAAGTGATGAAGAACAGAACATCTTACACTGGTGGCTGTAAAAAGAAAATCAAAGACAACCTAATGCCTATCAGCACCCCCTTCCCAGAAAATAGTTAACACATATTAATTTAAAAAATACAGTAGGCCGGTGGGCTTAGTTCTTTTAGGATGGGAGGCTTATTTCCCTACCATTGGCGTAGCTGAGAAAGCAAAGAGGAAAAAATAAAAACACCCTTGACTTTATTCATTGAATTTTTGTGACAATGACTAGGATTATGCTGGTGTCCAGCAACCTTCAACATGTTTGCTCTCAGTCAAAGCATTCCTTCTCTGTTGTTTTAGAAAGCACAGCTCTGTGGGAAAGCATTGTGGTAAGAGTAGAATTTCCTTACCAGTGTCAACATGTAAAATGGAGCCAGTGTTTGTATCATAGAAAAATGCTGACTGGAGAAAATCTGGGAGGGAAGAAGAGATCAGAAGCGCTGTTCACTTATTTGAAAAGAACAGCGTAAACCAGCCCTTACATGAATGGCACTGTCACCTGTCCTGTGGAGAATACAAAATCCAAAATGAGCTTGCTGTGGTATTAGCATGATTGGAGATCGCTTGTCCAAGATCAATCCATGGGAAAAAGCCGTGCGATTCAGCTGGATTTGAGCTCTCTTCACGCTTCATTCCTGGGACATGAGCTTCTGTCAGAGTTCCAAGGAGGTGCAATAATGAAGAAAGGAATAGAATCAGTGGCATATGGGTTATAAAGGTTGAAAGACAGAAGACATCACCACATGGATGGCAAAACGCATTTTGGAGAGAGACTTTTTACTCATGGGAGAAGGTTGTACATTTTTTACCCTTTCTGAATTATTCCAAAGTGGGTATCCTAGGAGGGGCCACTCCCTAAGGGTGCACTGTGTCCCTTCCAAGAACGATTCTTGAGATATTACCTAACTCATTTCTTCAGTTTATATTTGGGAACATAAGGTTTTGATTAGTTATGACTTGGCCAAAGTTACTCATTTGGTCCTTTGTCGAGCCGGGGCAGTGAATGTCCGTGCATACTGTGACTGTCCGTGCATACTCACATTCCAATTTCAGCCCTTTGTTGTTTGGCTGAAAGTCCCCCCCTCCCTTTTTTCCCAAAATATGCAGCCCATTTTAGATATTTCAAAACAAACATAATCGCGAAATCGACCTGAATGGCAAAGTGAAGGGGATAAGAATGGTTCCAAAAGCGTCATTTCCAAGTCAGCAATGGAACTAAGAATCCACTTTCTGGGAAGGGAAGAGAAAAGGCTAACCGTCTCTAAGAAAGAGATATGCCCTCAGTGGGCAGAGTGGGGTGGGATAGGGCAGTTGTCCATCTTTAAGAGTAAAACATGCCCCTTGGTGGGCAGAGGTGGGGTCTGTGACAGGGTGAGGAAAACAGTCAATAAGAAGCTGACCTAGGCCAGGCACGTGGCTCACGCCTGTAATCCTAGCTCCCTGGAGGGCCGAGGCGGGCGGATTGTTTGAGCTCAGAAGTTCGAGACCAGCCTGAGCAAGAGCGAGATCCCGTCTCTACTAAAAATAGAAAGAAATTAATCAAACAACTAAAAATATATAGAAAAAATTAGCCAGGCATGGTGGCACATGCCTGTAGTCCCAGCTACTTGGGAGGCTGAGGCAGAAGGATTGCTTGAGTCCAGGAGTTTGAGGTTGCTGTGAGCTAGGCTGATGCCACAGCACTCACTCTAACCCGGGCAAAAGAGTGAGACTCTGTCTCAAAAAAAAAAAAAAAAAAAAAAAGAAGCTGACCCAGCACAACTCCTTTTCTGATGAAACGAGACTTTCCTCCTGTAAGATGGATGTGCTGTTGTTCAGCGGGCATTTGGGATGAGAGCTCTAAAGAAGAAGGAGAAAGTGACAATATCCTGGCATAAGCATTCCAGAGAAGCATGGCTAGGTTTGGACAAGGGTTATCTGCTTTAAAATGTAGATTCTATTATGATTCAGGTATGGTGAGGCCAACAAATCAGGAGGCTATTGCCATTGAAACTGTTGTTCCTCACAGTTCCCTTGAGGAAGGGCATGACGGACCACACAGGGTCACACTGGCAAGCACCAGGGTCTGTGGCTTCCATGGGAAGGAACAGGCCAGGCAGGATAAGCTGATTTAGGACTGGATTGTCTGAAAAATTTCAATGGATTCTGGGGTATAGCGGCTGTCTCTAGTTTTCTTGTTGGCTCTGGGATGATTAGGGGAGGGGAATAGTGGCCCAGAGTTTAAGAGCCTGATAGAGGGGCGGTGGGCTGTGGGCTCTGGGTTGGTTAGCTCGCATACGAAAGAACTGCTGGCAGGCGGGCTGTTTACTAGCTCTAGGAATTGGCTAGCCCAGGGAGGGTCAGTCTCTCCCGGTCAGCAAGGCTTCAGATGTTAAAGCCTCAGAAATACAGAAAACAAAATGGCATGATTAATACACGTTCCCAAGGTGATGTTTCTAATTTAGGGAAGGAAAGAGACTTCTGGTGCCATACCAGTGAAAAGAAAGTGTTTGATCTAATTAGACACTTTTGTTTGTTTGTTTGTTTTTGACCTTTGGTGCTAGTATCCAAAGGTGTGAGGGCAATCCTGAGAATGAAAGAGGTTGCCCTTGGTGGGTAGGAGTGGTCATCTGCAGGAGAATGTCCCATAGAGAAGAGACATGGATATTCTGCTGAGTGTTGTGAGTGCAGAGGGAAATGACCCCCAAATTGATAATGACAAAACTATGTATGAAATCATAGCTCTCTCAAATGGAGAGTTGGCCACCTCCTACAAATAATATCCTTGAATTGGTGTCCTGGGACAGTCTGGAGCATCACCGTTACTTTTGTTCCTGGTGTTACAACCAGAGAAGCAGAAGCTTTACTTGGTTGGGGAAGGCAGCATTTACTGACACAGATCTGCACAGCAGGCCTCTTAGATCTCAGCCTGTACTCTTGGGTTTACAACGCTGATCTCCAGGTCCTGTTCAAGAATTTTTCCTGTACAGTGTTGAGCCGTGAGAGAATTGACTTGTCTATTTATTATTTAACAAAATTATAAAAACAAGTTGGGGGAAGGGGCTTTGTGAAAATAAATAAGGCTTAACAAAAAATTCATTCTCTCCACCCCTCCCCTCCCAGGGCATTTATCAAACAGGCACGCTTCCTGGGAGAGTTTATGGCAACAGGATCCCTCCAGATTTAAATCTAGACGTGAACTCTTGAAACAAGGAGCGTAGTAATTGGCAAAGTGGCTTTCAACCACCTGCTGAATGAGAAGTGGCAGCCGAGGAAATGCAACCATGAGCCTACTCCCAAATCGAGAAGGCTGTTGACTTCTTCATTTATTATTTTAGTGGCTTAGGGGAAAATAAAAACTACAAAGCGATTTGCTGTCAAATTTCCACTGCACCTGTAGAAGTTACAATGACGTAAAGTGGGGGCAATTTGTCGCTATGATGTCCTGGTGAAGCTGAGTGAAGGGAGAGGTACGCAAAGGTGAGAGGAGGACATGCCAAGGCAGAATGGACTTTGAGTTCTGGTCCGTTCAACTCAATTCCCATAACTTGACTAGCCCTTCCCCCACCATAAAAATCCTCTCCTAACTGGGCTACGGCTACATTATACAGATAATGCAGCCACTGGATACTAAGAACCACTAGGTGGCATTTGTGATTTATTGCTTTCAAAGCTAAGATTTAAAAATATCTCTGCTGATCCTTTGCTTAGACTGAACAAGACATTTAACATTCTGAAGCATTTCATTCAAGAAATGCATAGTTGATTCCCTTTATCAAACTCAAAGGGGGTGGGGGGCGTGTGTGACTGGCTTGAGAAGTTGAATTTCAGATCATCTGCATTCTTCTTCAGGTCCTCCGTGACCCCACACTATCAGCTTACATAAGTAATTACTCGTCTACAATTAAGCTGTAAATAATGCAATCACTCCATTCTTGTCCCATCACTCCAGTCCCAACCACAACAAATAGTGCTAATCACATACTTATTCAAGTGTGTAATTATTCACAGTTAAACTTCTGTCACTTTCACCCTGTTTGGAAACAGCAGAACACAACCTGTAATTAGCAAATGTGGCTCCAGGCACTTTTGCTTGGGAGTACGCCAGGGATTCAGCACCTAGGCGCTCCTTTGATCTGGAAGCTGGCAAGGCGCCTCACCCTGAGGCCAGAGCGCTATCAGCACTCTGCAAGTCAGCGAGATCAATGAATACGTCAAAGGCATCTATCCCAAATCACATATTACTTCCGTCTCTCATTGTGGTTTCTGCCTTTAGTATAGATTTCATAGGCTCTCCTTTTCTTTTTGAACCCTTTGACTTCAGTTTAAAGGGTTACCAAAAAGGTCTCCAAGCCCCTGTGTTTTCAACTCAGGTTAAAAATGAAAGTCCCAGAAGTCCTGCTTGATAATCCCTGTTCTTTCTGAACTTTGCAGGTTCCCTGAGCGCAGGCACAATGGAGGAGGAATGACCTTTGCTGCTCACCTGGACCACAAGGAAGAAGGAAACCAAAGACTTTTGTCCAGTCCCTGTGTGTGTCCCACTTCCCCTCAATCCCTGGCTAAACCACCCAGCGCAGGAGTACTCTGGTTGCAAGGAAGACGAGGTAAACTTCAGATGTTTGGGAGGAAATGCATTTTGTTTTGTTAGAGGAACAACTCGGCAGCACAGATGAGGAGGGAGAGGTAATAGTGTCCTCCATCTAGGTGGAAAACAGGATTCAGTAGCCAGCTTCTTTCTGCATGAAGATGATGTATGCCTTGAGATATGAGGTAGGGCTTTTCATAAAAATATATTGGGCCCATAGAAAAGAACAGTGAGCATCAAGGCAACAGTGAATTAGATTTTTATTTGCATGTTGTATTAAGAATTATCATTTGCTTGTTTGAGGAAAGGTTATTCTACCTTCATTAAGATCTCCAATGGCAATTACCTACTGAAAATAAGTTTGCATATCTAGCCTGCGTTAATATCTTCCTTTCCTGACAGGTTTAATTAAGACAGAGGTTTTTCACTTCAACCAACATGAATATTCTTCACAGTAGAAGGGTAAACAGAACTGCAGTTCACTTCTTTGTATGTAAACACCAGTCAGCCTTGGGTTCCAACCATAACAAAATCAACTTCAAAAATAATATTTAGAGGTCTCAAAGGGAACAACAGCTATGCAAGCTGCTCTATCAGAGAAGATTATCCTCAGAATAGAAAGCTTCTGAGGGGAGAAGGTGAATTGTGAGCTAAGTCGGGAGGCTGCCTGGCCAACTAACTTAACCAAATGAGCCAAATCAGCCCTGGCAAACAGTGCAGTGACAGATGTGTGAGCCAGATTGCCAAGATGTTTTTATTTATGTGTTTTTTTAAGATGAGATACTATGACTGCTTCTATGTAAGCAAAGTGGAACAGTACTGAGTAGTTATCTGGTGATTTTGATTAATATAGACTGACAAGCAATCTGGAGGATTAGTTAAAAAAACAAAAAAGATTTCTATTTTCTCCAACAGCAGTTGTCTTAACAAGAGCTTCGCTGATAATAATATTGACTATTTAAAAAAAATTTATTTTTAAAAAATTGACCATTAAAATTGTATGTATTTGTCCTGTAGAACATGATGTTTTGATTTTTTAAAGCTCCACTTAATTTAGCCCATGTGGACACAAGGAGGACTCTCATTGCTATTTTTCAAAACTAAGTTTTAAAAGATCTTATTGTACAGACCACTAATATAATAATAAAGTCCACCAGCACAGCTGGCTTGGAAGATGGGTGCAAAGATGCCTCAGCTGCACTGCCCTGTCTGCCTCCCAAGAGGACTGAAAAACTTTTTAAAAACTCATTTCCCTCCTGACTTCAGGGCACAATACATTTAGTCAGGAAACTGCATCTATATCTATATCTATGTATATCTCATTGGAGAACTAGAACCAGAATATCTTCATTTTGTAATCCACTCCCGAGCCACCCTTCCTGGTCTCTCAGCTGTTTGATTATGCCCAGGGTCATGCACACCTCATGGCTTCCAGCTTGTTGCCCTTCTCCCAGCCCTCCCGATAGCGTCGGCTTACGTGTCTGCCCCTTGTGACTGCCCTACGTGGGATGCGTGGTCCCTTCTCCCTCTTCAGTATCAGCCCCATGATTGATTCTTTCATGCCACACATCACCATTGTCATCAGTCTATTTGCTCGTTGTATATTGGTACGCACTAGAATGTAAGCTCCATGGGCAGAGTCTATAATGATGTCATTCGCTACTGGATCTCCCGTGCCTATCCTAATACCCACCATATATCAGATCCCTCCAAAATTATTTGTCCTACAAGTGAATAAATAGAATTTGTTCAATCCATAGACTAAAGCATGCAATGTGGAAACTGCCTTGTGAGAGTTCTTTGAGTAACTGCAGTAACACTTTTTCCCCTGTGTTTTATTTTGAAAAATTTCAAACGTACCAGTGGGAAAGAATTTTATAATGAACACCCCCCAGATTCAGCGTTAACATTTTATTATGCTTACTTTATCACATATCTAGCTGTCTGTCCATCTCTCTATCTATATTTTAATAATCCTGATTTTTGGTGCTTTCAAAGCAAATTTTAGATAGCAATACACTTCCTCATAAATACTGTAGTGTAAGTATTATTAACCAGAATTCAATATTTGTTTAAAGTTTTTCTTTTGGTATAAAGTTTACATGTAATGAAATGCATAAATTAAGAAAATTTTCACCATTTTTTATCGAATATACACATCTATATAACCCAAATTGCTATCCAGATAAGAACAGTGTCTATGTCCCTTCATAGCTAATCTTGTAAAAGACTGTTACAATTTTTTCTACCAAAGATTAGTTTTCCCTACTCTAGAAATTTATATGAATGGAATCATGCAGTGATGTTCCTTTGTATATGGCTTCTCTCACTAAAATATAATGGTTTTGAGATTCATTTATGTTGTTTCATACATCAGTTATTAATCTCTTTTTACTACTGAGTAGTATTTCAGTGTGTGAATATGCCAGAGTTTGTTTTTTCATTCTTCTGTTGATGGATACCCAGTTTATTCCCTGTTTGGGGACATCATGAATAAAGCTTCCATGAGCACTTATAAACAAGTATCTTTGTGAACATAGTTTTCATTTCCCTTGGGAAAATACTAGGGAGTGGAATCACATGTTGTATATAATATTGGGTTATAAGGCATATGTTTAGTATTGCAAGAAATTTGCAAAAGTTCTTCCAAAGTGATTGCACAATTTTATTTTGCCACCAACGATGTGTGAGTTCCTTTACAATATTACTAACACTGATGTCATCAGTCTTTTAGTCATTTTCATGGATGTTTAGTGGTATCTCATTGTGGATTTAATTTGCATGTTCTTGATGACTAATGTTATTCAGTACTTTTGAGTGTGCTTATTGGTCAATTGTATATCTTCTTTTGCAAAGTGTTTATTAAAATATAATGTTTTATTCATTTTCTATTGAGTTGTTGGAGTTTTTATTATTGAGTTGTATGATTTCTTTATGTATCCTGGATATGCAGTATGGAATCCTCTGTCAGATGTTTTGCAAATATTTTCTCCCTGTCTGTGGCTTATCTTTCATTTTTTTAACTGTGTTTTTTGATAAACAGAAGTTTCTAATTTTGCTGTAATCAAATTTCTCAACTTTTTATGGTTATGGCTTTCCTAAGAAATCTTTCCATGTCCCCAATTCAGGAAGATAGTTTAGATAGCTATGTTTTCCTCTAAAAGATCTTGTATTTAGATATATTAATTTTTGTGTATAGTGTAAGGTAGGCATGGAGGTTCATTTATTTATCTGTGTTTTTGTTATTTTTGCTTTTCTATGTGGATATCTAATTGTTCCAGCAACATTTATTAAAGAGACTTTTCTTTCCCAAATGCCTTACTTTGGCATCTTTGTCAAAAATGAAATGAGTATCTAAGTGTGGATTGATTTCCAGGCTCTTTATTGTGTTCCATTGATTTATATGTTGATCCTCATGTCAGTACTATTCCTGATTACTGTAGCGTTATGGTAAGTCTTAATATCAGACCATTTAAGTCCCCTGACTTTGCTATTTTCTTTTTTCCAGACTGCTTTGATTATTCCAGGTAGTTTCCATTTCCATATCAATTTTAGAGTCAGCTTGTCAATTTCTATGAACACTCTGCAGACATTTTGATTGGGATTACACTGAACTGGGGATAGCACTTTTTAATACAATTTTAAGACCCCAAAATGCATCTCCTAACCAGTCCTCTCGTGCACATCGAAGGGTCCTGTAGTTCTCTGTTAGAGATTTATTTGAACTAAGTTGTATAAATGGGTTTCATCCGCTGTATATAATAGCCAGTATTTTTAAATGCACTTAAGATCTTTACATTCATAATCTCATTTAATTCACACACACAAACCAAACCCCGCGAGAGAAAAATTATTTTTGCCAAATGACACATGGGATGCCTAAGGCCCAAGGAGTTTAAATAATTTGCCCAAAGCCAGACAGCTAGTAAGGGAGAATTTGAATTCAGATGTCTCTTACTCTAAAGCTTAAATGTACCAGGAAACTGAATTTTATTATCCTTCATTATCCTTTATCACGTGTGTGAGGGGTTTGTATCAGCTGGGATCCAAATACTAAAGGACAGGAAGATGAGCCAAGGTCATTTAGTGATGGTAAGAGAAGCAAAGTCCTTCAAAGGGAGTCTGTGTGGCTTTGTCTCGGAATAGCAGGGTCAGAAGATGCCATTGAAGGCTGGGAACCTGAAATGACTGGGAGATTGAGGGCAAACAGCCTCTCTCCCAATTTGGCCAGGAAAGGCCCTGACTAGAGGCTGATCATCTAAAAACAGCCTGTTCTAATGCCTTTAGCTGCCTGAGAATATTTATATCTTGAGAAACTCACATGTGATACACTTGGCAATAGCTGCAGGGCATTGGTTCCTCCTCCTCCCCTCAGATGAGCTCAGGGCAGCAGAGAGAACATAGAGATTCACAAATGAGCTTTCTTTGTAGGGCACTGTCTGCTTTGAAATTCTTCATTAAATCTTTTTCACAAATAAATTGCCCAATGTCCATGGGGAATATTTCCATCTTTTAATCATATGCAGTTCGATTTGACTCTAGAGTTGCAGCCTACGTGGCTGAGCTGGTGCAGAGAGCCTTGGCGGGGGGGGGGGGGGGGCCGTGGGGGGCAGAACATAACAAACCACCCCACACCCAAATTTTTTTAAGTAAGTAAAAAAAGGAGGCCACAAAG
>CAUYSK010006397.1:0-93872 GCA_963575035.1 Avahi laniger
GTTGTTGCTGTGATTGCCTTTGGGGTCTTGTTAATAAATTCTTTGCCTAGGCCAATGTCTAGAAGAGTATTTCCAACATCTTCCTCTAGAATTCTAATAGTTTCACTCCTTAGGTTTAAATCTGTTACCCAGCGTGAGTTGATTTTTGCGAGAGGTGAAAGGTGTGGATCCTGGTTCATTCTTCTACACGTGGCTCCCCAGTTTTCCCAGCACCATTTATTGAATAAGGATTCTTTCCCCCAGTGTATGTTTTTGTCTGCTTTGTCAAAGATTAGGTGGCTATATGAGGATGGTTTTATATCTGCGTCCTCAGTTCTGTTCCACTGGTCAATGGCTCTATTTTTGTGCCAGTACCAAGCTGTTTTGATTACTACAGCCTTATAATAAAGTTTGAAGTCTGGTAAGTTGATACCTCCCATTTTGTTTTTATTGCCTACAATTGTTTTTGCTATGCGCGGTCTTCTCTGGTTCCATACAAAGCGTAAAATTAATTTTTCTACATCTGTGAAGAGTGATGTTGGTATTTTAAAAGGGATTGCATTGAATCTGTAGATCACTTTGGGTAGCATAGACATCTTAACGATGTTGATTCTGCCGACTCACGAGCATGGTATGATTTTACACCTGTTTACGTCCTCTGCTATTTCCTTCCTCAATGTTTCATAGTTCTCCCTGTAGAGGTTTTTTACTTCCTTAGTTAAATATATTCCTAGATACTTTATTTTCTTTGTTGCTATTGTGAAGGGAATTGAGTCTTTGATTTGGTTCTTGGTATGACTGCCATTGGCATATATGAAAGCCTCTGATTTGTGTGTATTGATTTTATATCCTGAGACTTTACTAAATTCATTTATCAATTCCAGGAGCCTCTTGGTTGAATCCATGGTGTTTTCTAGATATAATATCATGTCATCAGCAAATAGTGAGAGTTTGATCTTTTCTGTTCCCATTTGTATCCCTTTAATCCCAGTCTCTTGCCTGATTGCTGTGGCCAGGACTTCCAGCACTATGTTGAATAGAAGTGGAGATAGTGGGCAACCTTGTCTGGTTCCAGTTCTAAGTGGGAATGCTTTCAATTTTTCTCCATTCAGTATAATGTTGGCTGTGGGTTTGTCATAAATGGCTTGTATCATTTTTAGGTAAGCCCCATCTATGCCTATTTTGTTAAGCGTTCTCATCATAAAAGGGTGTTTGAATTTTGTCAAATGCTTTTTCTGCAACTATTGAGAGAATCATATGGTTTTTGTTTTTGCTTCTGTTTATGTGTTGAATTACATTTATAGATTTGCGTATGTTGAACCATCCCTGCATGTCTGGAATGAAGCCCACTTGGTCATGATGGATTATTTTCTTAATAAGCACCTGGATTCGGTTCGCTAGAATTTTGTTGAGAATTTTTGAATCTATATTCATAAGGGATATTAGTCTGTAGTTTTCCTTTTTTGTCATATTGTTTTCTTATATATTTTCCTTTTTCTTTTTTTCTCTCCTTTACTTTGTGCTTCATCCTGAAGTTAATCAGAAGTTCAAAATGTCTTAAAGCAGGTTGATCATGTTCGTTTTATGGCTCCTTGAGCTAAATGTGTTTTGATGTGTACCTTTAGGAATTGGAGCTGAGAAAAGGGTGATTCATTCAGTAGAGCAGATAGAGAAATAAAAATGAAAGAGGGTGAGAAGGGCAAGATGATTTTACTTGATTAAAAATAGTTACCAACTCATGAATACTTGGTGAGAGTGGACTTTTGCTGCTAGTATGTTTTGTGGCTGGAGATAGAATAAAAAATTATAATTCAAAGCCAGAAGCAACCTTTAAAACAGAGCCACTTCTCTGGCACCTCCTGTAGCCTATGTACCATAAAAATAAGGGTCACACTCTGAAGCTTCACAGAATGTGGATGTTCCTACAATTTGAGGAGAAGGAAGGTTTTCAAATGGCATTTCTGTTATAGCTAATTTGGGTAGATATTAGCGAAGAGACACTAAAACACCTTTGCTTTATATACCATCTTTTACCAAAAGTCTTAGATATATTGATGAGTTTCTGATTCACTCTATTGGCATCACCGAATAATAACTATAATGTTCAGTATAGTAATGATGAAAAAATATTTATATTTAAGTTTGGTATTTTGAACTATTTGAAAATAGTTTTCCAGATGCAAGCAGGTGAAAGTTAGTCTTCCTGCAGGCTCTCCATCTTTAGCACTACTGGAAAACATTTTTCCTGCATAAAGTTTATCCCACCATTGTCCATTGGGCATCTGGAATGTGAAGGCATCTTACAACTTAACAGTGAAAAGAAAATTGTCAAGACTACTAAAAAAATGTATATTTACCAAGTACCTTATCATAAGTATGTGACAGAAATCTCAACATATAGAATTAGGAAAGTAAATCAAGGGAATCTGTATGCTCGGCTTGATATGGAAACTTCTTCAAGTCTATGTGATTCTGCTATAGATTTTTCCATGACTCTCCTGATTATGTATCTGATTAAGTCTGTCCTTATGGCTAAATTTGTCTTCTTTCCTTCATTACTATTTACTATAAAACTTTTACCCAAGATCATATTTTATTGAGCTTCTTACCTGTGTCTAGAAACTGACCTGATAAGTTTCTCCTTTGGTTTACCATTTGGTTCTGGTTTTTCTAATCTAATGAGGTGTTCTCAAATGTCTCAAGTCATTTTGTGGGATATAACAAGAAGGGGAAAATGTGAATAATTTCAGGCAGAAAAAACATCAGGAGCCAACGAATGGATGACGGGATAAGTTGATGTAATCTAAAGGCAACTCACATGGTTTGAAATGAATAAAGACAGAAGTACTGAGAGCATCATCATCATAATTTTTATTATCTCTCACTATGTCCATATGATAGTGATATGTGGTAGTGAGTTGATTAATCTTAGAATATTCAGTATGACTTAGTATTCTTGAATTTGTTCAAAGACTAGAAATAGGATATGTCAACATTCTTTTTATAAGTTAAAAAAAATACCAAGTCATGCCACTACTTTTTATGTACTTCCAGATAGCACCCTGATATATCTGAGTCATTGACAGTGCTACTTTCCAAGGGGGTGTCTTAGCAGCCTATCTATTCAAAATGGTATGGTGTGATATCAGTTGAAAATTCCAAACGGACTTTGGTGGTTGTCTGTTATCTGGGCATTGAATGTACACCTTTGCTGATAGGAGAATTCTCTCAGGAAGCCAGAATTGGGACCCCAGTCCCAAAGAAAATAACTGAATAGACTTCCAAAGATTAAGGGTTGGTGTATCAAAAACATACATGAGAAGGAACCACACCCATGAAAATGGAAATAGTTTTTGAACAAAGCAAAATATTCTGTTTATGCCACTATATAAAATTATGCTACCAAAACCAGGAGAGTTTTAAAGTTTCCTAGAGCAAGTTCTTGAAATCAGCAGATAAATGATTTTCTAAATTTTTGTTTTCATTTCAACATATTATGGGGGTACAAATGTTTAGGTTATGTATATTATCTTTGCCCCACCCGAGTCAGAGCTTCAAGTGTGTCCAGCCCTCAGACAGTGTGCACTGCACCCATTAGATGTGTTTATACCCATCCCCTCCTCCCCCTCCCATCTGCCCGACACCCGATGAATGTTATTATTATATGTGCACTTAAGTGTTGATCCGTTAATGCCAATTTGATGGTGAATACATGTGGTGCTTGTTTTTTTCATTCTTGTGATACTTTGCTTAGTAGAAAGGGTTCCAGTTCTATCCAGGATAATACAAAAGGTGCTATATCACCATTGTTTTTTGTGGCTGAGTAGAACTCCACGGTATGAGAAAAAGCTTCTTTAAAGAAAACAATAAGTAATATTATTTTTTCCACTAACATCAATGATTCTGGAAAACTTATTGCAAAATATTGACACCATGTCCTGTCCCTAAATTTATGAGCCCCATTGATTCCTTCCTTTTGGTCAGTATATTCAAACTTAAATGGAAACTAACACAGTCTTCTTCAACTCCAAATCAATTTTTTCATTTTTTTCATCTGATTGGCAAATGTATTGATTTCCAAGACACTATCAGGAGAAACTGTTCACAGGGTGAAAGGATTAGTTCTGTGTGTGAGAATATCCTGAACTCAAGTGCAATAAAGAATTCATGGAGGCCGGGCGTTGTGGCTCATGCCTGTAATCCTAGCACTCTGGGAGGCCGAGGTGGGCGGATTGTTTGAGTTCAGGAGTTCGAGACCAGCCTGAGCAAGAGCGAGCCCCCGTCTCTACTAAAAAAATAGAAAGAAATTAGCTGGACAACTAAAATATATATATATATATATATACACACACACACACACACACACACACACACACACCCATAAAAATTAGCCGGGCATGGTGGTGCATGCCTGTAGTCCCAGATACTCGGGAGGCTGAGGCAGAAGAATTGCTTGAGCCCAGGAATTTGAGGTTGCTGTGAGCTGGGCTGACGCCAAAGCACGCACTCTAGCCTGGGCAACAGAGCCAGACTCTGTCTCAAAAAAAAAAAAAAGAATTCATGGAAGCTTTCCATTCTCCAAGGCTGACAATGAAAATTAGGCTAAGAAAATACTCAGTTCTGAAAGAATCACTTGAGCGTGTTTTACAAGGGTCAGCAAACTAAAGGGCCATATAGTAAATATGTAAATATGCAAATATGGTTTTTTGGGCCATCTGGCCTCAGTCTCAACTACTCAACTCTGATGTAGTAGTACAAAAGCAGCCATAGACCATTGGTAAACAAATGAACAGGGCCTTGTTCCAAAAAATCTTTATTTATGGACATTAAATTTTTAGTTTCATGTAATTTTCAAGTTCTGTGAAATATTCTTCTTCTTTAAAATTTTTTAATCATCTAAAATGTAAAAAAAAATTTTTAGCTTGTGAGCTATATGAAAACAGTAAGCAGATTTGACTTGTGGGCATAGTTTGCCAACCCCTCTTATATTTTAATGCGATATATTTTTTTTATTTTTTTGTTTTTTACTTTCTGAAATCTTATTTTTTGAAATTTTAAGAAATTAAAATGTTCTTACTGTAGCTTTGTGGCAATTGCAAAAATAAAAGCCAATTTGAATATATTATATAATAGAAGGTAAGAAGTATGTCTATGCACAAAAACAGCTTTCATGGGTAGAAATGAAGGTAAGAATCAGAATCCTGACCCTCACTAATGTCAGGATTTAATGCAACAAAAGTATTTAATGTAACAAATCCCATCTTCAGGCAAGTACTGAGATTACATAGACTTCTTCCAAATACCATGGTCACAGTAGCTCAGCTAGGACATAGAAAATTATTCCTTAGGTCTTAGAAGAAGGACAGTCTGTGGCCTGTGAAGAGCTCAGATTGTCAGGAGGCCTCTAGGATCAATGTTAAACAGTGAGATCTCAAACAAACACAGAGCCCCTCGTGGCCTTGATCTTACTTCAAAAAATAAGATATGTCTTTGTTCTCCAGCAGTGTTCTTGTTTGAGGTTCAACATATCGTGTTCTTCCATTGGATATTTTGTAGAATGAACACATTGCTTAGTTTCCTTCTCATGAAATCTGTATTTTATGATTAAGCACTCATCAAGGCAATATTCTTTCGAATCCCTATAGATTTTGTCGTTTATGATTTGTACTATTTATTTAGCAAACTCTGCCTGATATATTTCACATCATGAACCTTGTAATGATGATAACACAATTAAACAAGCCTAGTACAAGGTCAGACACTCAGCAAATGCACAACTAATGTCTATTAATTTCTATCCTGACAATAGTCTATCCGAATTATTCAACAATATGAGCTATGCATGTAATAATGAATTTCTAATGATGATGAAAATATTAAAACCATTCCTTATTCTTTAGCTTAAAAACATTTCAAGTGTGTGTGTGTGTGTGTGTGTGTGTGTGTGTATTAACAGCAAAAAAGAGGTGCCATAAAGTAGTCTGGTGAAACAATGAGCTTTCCTTTCCATTCCCTTTATTGTCCAATGAGAACAATCCTTAAAAAGGAATCTGTCATTGATTTTCTAGGGACAGTCTATCACTTTTTTTTTCTTTCTTTCTTGAGTCCCAATCTCACAGCCTGGATAAAATAATCATAAAACAGTTTATTCTAGTCCTTGACAACTTTATACTGGATTACAATAGGGTGACCCATAGAGTACTTTAAAAAAATGTAACAAAATTGGACTTTCCATATCTATAGAGAAGTTTTCTGAGTTGGAGTTTACTTCAGAGGCTTTCTGTCAGTGTTTCAGCATGTCTGTATTTGCTCTTTGCTTTTATTCTACAAATAGGACAGAGTTCAGAGGAGGTCATAGTCTTATTTTCTTTCCAAGTGTTTTGCCCAGTCTAAATATATTTCTGGATTATAGTGGGTCAAGAATCCCATACAGTTTCTAGATTTGATAAACTAAGATTTAAGACAGAAAAAGGAATCAATAACATCTGAAAATAAAGCTTTAGTCAGGCAAACTATTTTTTTAAACAAGAAAAAAATATGGTTCCCTGCCCTGTAATTTTTTTCTTTGCTATATAATTATCAGGCTTAAGTGTGAGGGAGGAACAAAGAGCAAAAGTTAATAAAGCCTTATTAGAAGATATTAGAAATGAAAAAGAAATATGCCTTTTAAAAGTGTATTGTAAATGCAAATGTTGTGAAATCTGAGAGAGTTGGAGGAAATTAAAAAATTTATCCTGCCATCTTTTAGGAAATAAATATGGGCAAATTAAGAAAACCAATTAAGATACAAAAACAGCAGGCTCGATGGTTTCAAGGAAGGAGATAGCAGATCAAAAGTTCCAGAAAGAGACAGACAGATCTCTTAGCTTACAGCAAAAAAAAGCATGTGAAGTTTGTCAGCCTTAGCAGAAACTAATAGGAGGTGAAAGCGTAAAAATGAAATGATCAGAGAAAATGAATACAGACCTTTCGAGTAGGAAGACTGAGAAAGTTTTCCTGTATTTAATTGAGAGACACAAACAGAAAGGACAAAGAACAAAAGGTATATTGAGGATAAATTTTTGACAAATGCCCATGAATTGAATGAAATAGAAATTTCTAAGTGTTACTGCCTAAGAGTTATAGTTATTTTTTTCTTCCTTGAAGCTAAGTCAATGAAGAAAAGATGAAAACCTTCTAAGAATCAAAATAGATTCTAAATCCTCTCCAGTAAGATTACATGGAAATGTATGACCCAAAATACCACCTTTAATTACAGGCTTGTGGCTGATCATATAAGCTAAATCAATTCAATTTGAAGAATCTGTGCTAAAAACTATATGGCTATTTCAACATTTTCTGTGGTAGATCGCAAATGTTTGGGGGGATACTGTTCCCTTCGAATTATGAAGGTCTGTGTCCCTTACCCTTGAACCTGGGCAGTCTCCACGACTGCTTGACCAAGAGAATAAAGCAGAAATGATGTTATGCCAGTTTCTAGGTCAAGTCCTTAAGTAACAGGTAGTTTCTACTTCCTGTTTCTCAGAACACTCAGTCTTCAAGTCCTGACCCACCAGGTGAAAAGTTCAACTACCCTGCTAAAGAGAACACTTGCAGATGCCCTGAGACTACATGTGGAGGGAGAGAGGCTCAGAATAGCCCAGTCTTCCTGCCATCCCTATCCTGGTGCCAAACATATGAGAGAAGCCATTAGGTAAACATTAGACCAGCCTGTCTGTCAGCTAAATGTCAGGTGAACATGGCTGAAGTTCCAGAGCAACAAAATTATAAGATAAAATAAAATAAATGTTGTTTAAAGTCATCAAGTTTTGAGGATGTTTCTTTCTCAGCAATAGACAGCAAGAACAGAATTGGTTCCTCGAGGTGGAACTGTAACAAAAATCTAGGTTGCGTTGAATGGAGGCTGGAGGAAAGAGGTTGCCCTTTGTGAAGTGGGCAAATGATTGTCAATGCTATGGTCTGTGGCAGCAGGGGAAATAGAGAGGGCACCTAACGAACTCATGGATTTTACTGGGTAGATTTTTCAGGACAGAATGTAGAAAGTTCTAACTGACTTTTTCTAGCTGTCCACGATAAAATATGAGGAGAGAAATGAAGGAGCTGTTAAGATACTGAGCAGAATTTGGAGGAAATATAAAAGAAACAGAAATTTAAGGGTTTACTATAGACTGTTTCTCATTAGTAATCTCTACCAAAAAATAGATTCTCAAAGAAAGAAATGATTTTAAGGTGAAAACCAAATCCAGCAGGCTACCAGAATGGGATGGCCTCATAGTAAACATTTTCATGACATGACCAATTCTGTTTTTCAGAAATCAGGAGTTTAAGGGCATGCCAAATAGAGCTTTTAATATTCCTAAGAGTAAGCTTTGTAATTAAGCAATAGGGTTTTTAAGAACCTTAAAGGTATTTTCCCACAGTAGCTTCACTGGAGCCCAAAGTATAGAAGAGCATTATCTCTAAGAGTTTGCCATTGAATAGGTTTTACCTAATGTAGTGGATTATATTTGTTCTATGGGAACTCTATCCACTTTTCAAAGTAATTGTATTGACATAGAATAAAAAGCATAGGGATAACAAAAAATGGAAAGAGGCTTTTGGACTGTTTGTTTACTACATCAGAAGAAGTTTTCTTGGTTTTTATTTAAATAAAGGGTGGAAAGTTGTGAGGAGGGATGTTCAGTTGCTTTGTTTGTTTTTCTTGAGGCAAAGTCTCACTCTGTCGCCCTGAGTAGAGTGCAGTACTGTCATTGTAGCTCACTCAACCTCCAACCCCTGGGCTCTAAGCAATCCTTGTGCCTCAGCCTCTCAGGTAGCTGGGACTATAGGGGCGTGCCCCAACAAATGGCTGAGTTTTTTTTTCTTTTTTTTTCCTTTCTTTTTGGTAGAGACAAGGGTCTCACTCTTGCTTAGGCTAGTCTCAAACTCCTTAGCTCAAGCAATTCTCCAGTCTCGGCCTCCCAGAATGCCAGGATTACAGGTGTGAGCCACCGTGGCCACAGAAGAAGTTTAAGAAAACTACTCATCTGCTAACATGGGATATTTCTGGAAGAAAATAAAGGATAATTCAGAGTACAGAGCCAAGAGCCATGACAAGTCATTTCCAGGGAAGAAGACTGAGCAATAATCAATTAACTGACATGTTCCTAGCTAGGTTTTAGAAATGCCATGAACCAGTGACTTCTATGTATGTCCTAACTCTCCTCTTTTTCAATGGGACGGGCTAAATAGGTTGCTACCCTATGTTTCATATTTTTGTGTATGTAGGGTCAAATAACTTCTCTGTTCAATCACAGGACTTGAAGAACAGTCACTGTGCTGCAAGAAAGCTCCAGCAGCCCCGTGGAGAATCCCGTTTGTAGAGGGACCAAGACCCAGCCTAGCTCTCAGCTGGCAACCGTCACCAACTTTTCACACGTGGATGTGAACCGTTTGTAAGTGGCTACTTCAGCTTTAGTCAATCTGCTCCAACTGATGTCATGTGAAACATAGATGAGCCATCCGCACTGAACACTGCCCAAGTTGATGATTCATAAATAAAACAAAGTATTGGAATCATCTAAGCCATTGAGTTTGTCCTGTAAAAATAAGTAACTTGCATAGTTTTATGAGGTAGAGGACGAAACGAATCTATGCTGTCCAGGATAACAAGCAGGAGTGGCAAGAAAAAAAGTCCATAAAAGTGAACAGTTTTCTTCATAGAAAACACATTAACACACAACTTGAGAAGTAAAGGAAATAAGTGAGGCATTAATATTGATGTAGATTATATGATAGCTACATATGCACATAAAATATTACAGATATAATCTATAAGCAAAATGAGTCAGACATTTCATAATGTAAAGATAAAAGGCATTACTATTGCAAAGTTGAAATATTAGGTTGTGTTTATGTATCTCTGAAGATCTGATTATCTACAAACAATAGATTCCATCGATACTGGGTACAGCAGAAGTAGACAAATCTCTGAATTGAGAATGTAGAGTGCTTATTAAAATAAATAGGAAGCAAAACAAAACAATGAATGATCAAGAAGGAAATGTATTATAAACAATCCTAGTGTCAAAAAACCTTTGGTTGTAGGTGGAAAAGATCACTTTTGACTTGAAGAACTGTTTTCTTGGACAGATGATAAGAAATGATCTAGGAGTAGAGCTTATATAAAAGCTGCTAGTAAACAAGCTGGAGGCTTTTGAAATTCATGAAAAATGACAGTAGTTTGGGTCTGCACCCTTGGATAATTTTAAATGTACTATCCCTGTGAGTTTAAAGTATAGACTTATTTTATATGTATTATGGTTTCTGCCATTGTTTTCTTTGTAAGTATGTGATTTGGAGGATTTAGAAAATAGAACAAAAAATCCCCTACAAATTTAACTATTTTCATTAAGAATGTTGCATGACTTAAACAAAAGTTTCTTACTGGTAATTATAATGGCAGATTTTCAGGGAAAAATTTATGGCTTTTGATATTCACATTTTTCAAGGCTGCAGAAACCCCCTGTGCTCTCTCTAACCTGAAAGTTCATTTTGTTGGGGAGCTACATCTTATTTTATTAGATAATTTGAAGTAATTTTAAGGGAGTATTGAGGACATATTTTAGCTCAGAAAAGTATTTAAACACAATCAAGTCCAGTACAAAGAATAAGTGTATGCACAAATAATACACCCAAACTGTGGCAATAGTCACTTTCAACTCATTGATCTCTTTTAGGAATAACAGGTCATTCAAATAGCCTCTCGTCACAATCCTTGTCATGTCTATTTTTAAGAATAGATGAAATGAAAAGGCACTCAGTTAATTTGCAGCATGAGATTCAATAACTGAAAAGAAAATAAAGTAGCTTTCTATTCATGAAACTACTCAGGGTGCTTGATTTAAATCAACTAAAGTATAAGAATCTAGATGCTAGTATTTTATGTTTTACAGATTTGAAAATATTATTCAAAACTCATTACATGTAGGAGAGTGATGGAGTATAAGTTGGAAGAAAAATTTCTTTTTCTTTTGTACCATTGTCATACTCATATGCTCCATTCATGTGTATTGACTGTGCACTGTGTCTCAAATACTCCCACATTCCTTCCCCAGTAGCTGTGTAACACCTAGCATTCACTTGTTATTGGTCTCTGTATCTCTGGATTTTACCCACATTTGAGACTCAGCAAATGTCACTCAGATTCTGAATGGCCAATTCTGGCCACTTGTGTTTGCAAGAATCTTTTTCCATTCTAAAAACCTAGAACATTATTACCATTATTATGCATGTGTCATTATTATTTACTGACTTGTATAATTATTTGACGGTTTTGAATAAACATCATGTTCACAAATACATAAAACAACACATATTTCTGTGATGACTAAATGACAGTTGAATAGAAATATATCATGTTTAATCAATCAGAAAATATTTATTGAAAATCTATTAGATAAAATTACTAGGTAGAACTTGTTTTCTTGCCAGTGTTCTTGCCTATATCCATTAATACATGATTCTTTAGTAGTATAAAGCAATCCTTTTCTTCACAGCCTGAGTGATCCTGGGCATAGTCATTTTATCTGAAGATCATCAGTTTGAAAGGTAAGAATATTAGTTTATTAGTGTTTTAATTTCCCCTTCTTTGATTATTGTGAGAGTGTATACTTTTAATGTATTTATCAGTATTCTCAAGTCTACTGCACAGCATTATATTTTATGACAATAGTGGAGAGAAACCAGATCCTTCTCCTTTTCTTGCTTTTCCCCATGCTCTAGGTTTTCTCTAGCTCTCTTGGAGAAACTCTCCTCTAAGACTCACTCCCCCTAAGACTGTAAGTTCCCCACATTTCTCTAAAATCTCATCAACTTTTATTGTCTCCTGGGCCTTCTTCAGTTGAAGTGAATATTGTGGATTTTATCAGCACTAGGAGAATAGGATGTCCTCAAAGTTAAGGTGGAATGAATGTGTAAAATTTCCTATAGGAGAATAATTAAGTCAGTATTAGATAGCTTAGCAACAACCTCCAATATGTGGGTAGGCAGCAAAATCAATCTATTAGAAAGAGAAGCAAGCGATAGTTCGAACATTTAGAAACAAACACAGAGTTTAAATTTAGCATTGGTAGGTTTCGATTCTGAGCTCCCTGTTTTGTAAAATAGCAACCATGTGAATGCCTGTCCAATTATCCTTATAGGGTTCTTTGCAAGGGATCCAATGAGAAAACATGTGAGCATGAAGCTGCAGAGTGCCAAAATTCAGAAATAGACATGATAAACATTTAAGGATTAAATTATTACAGTAAAATCACAGAAGTGTAAATTGGAAGGAAAATTGGTTTAAATTATTTACCTTGACTTTCTATCATATCTAAGTTAAGCAGACACACAGAAGTTTAAAAAATCAATACCTTTAACTACCATGTTGCTTATTCTTGGTTGTTCAAGTGAAACAATCTATTTTTATTTTTCTCAATAGGATCTGGGTAAATTAAATGGGATATCTGATACCTTTCTGAGAGTTACATCCCTTATGACTTTTAACATCCTACACCAAAGTTGTTAGTTTCATTTCAGAACCACAAACGAGAATGTGGTATCTTGTGTTCTTGGCAAAGCCGAGTCCTGACTCATCTCCAATGGCTGTTCTCTGGAAGTGAGCCTGAAGGGCGTGCATGGAGCAGAATTATCTCAGTAAAGTGTATTGCCATTTAGTCTTTGGGGATTAGGAGAAGGTGTGCCATTTCTCTGCTCTCCTCTCTAGAATCTAAACTAACGTTATCATTTGGGGAATATATTTGCCAATTAGTCCTGAACACAAAAGCTATTTGCATAAAGCAAATCTTCAATTGCTCTTGAGGGGGGAATGTAGACTAGCACTGTTTTCTATTGTGTGTCTAATGTGACAGTGTTTAGCAGCCTCCAAGAGGAGAACATGATGGGAAGAGTTGGAATTGGCCAGCTTGGATAAGGAAAGGAATTTGGAAGTCAGATCAAGAAAGTTCTGGCTACATGTTTTACCAGTTATATCTGCTGTGAAAATAACATATGACAAAGATTATAAAATTGGGGGTAGGGGATATTCCAAAAGAATCAATATCTTTAATAAATTAAGGTACTAGCATCTGCTTCCTGTTGCCTGGGGAAAAATGATACAATGCGAAGAGACCACAGAATTGATAATGCCTGCCAAGAAGGCACAGGGGAGAATATACTCAGGCTAGAATCAGCCTTAATAATTGGATTTTCAGTATGCTTCATGAGAAAATATTTCTTCAAATTTCAAAAGAAAATGGGCAAAAGAACTCAAACAGGAATGAGGAAAAGAATTCCAGGGTTTATAGTAAATAAGGCCTTGATAAAAGTCAAAGTTGCTAGCAAAAAGCAGAATCACCTAAATTTCGCAGCAGAAATATTTGACATTTGGATAGGCAACTGTCAATCTGGGAGGCAAGAACTCATTGCATGCTTAATTGTGTTATGGAGTCACTGAATGGGAGACAGAATGGACCAGGTTAACTAGAACAACCTGGAGATGAGATTCATCACTGCTCCAGCACAGGAAGGCAGCTCCTTCATAAGAAAGTTCTGTCTCCTAGCCTTTCAGAGTGAAAACTACTAAGCCGTCGAACAGCACCTTTAGGGCCACACAATGCCAACATTAGGCTGAGTTTCACATAAAAACAGGGGGAAAAGCCACTTTTTCTTTTGAACTTTCTAATATTTGGTCATCTGGACTATGAAGCACCATAATTTTGGTACCTCTAATTAATTTTACACCTTCAATTTCCATCTGCAGAGGCCCCTTATGTGAGGGAAAAAAACAAATTCTAGGGCAAAACTGGAAACAGATTTCTCACTTCAGGCAGGTGGTTCTAATTAGGGATGATAGAGACAGACCAGTGATGAATACAGCAAAAACAAACAAAGCCAGTGTCTTTATCTATTGGAAGGCTCAGTGGGACACCTGGTTCTGGAAATTTCCATAAAAATTTGCCTGGTTTAATTTATATTTGAATGATATCAGATACAAACATCATATTCAAAATTTTTTTTTGTAACTTGGGACCTATAATATTAAATTATTTATTATTCTCACCAATTTTTTTCTATTTACTGGTAAAGCACCTGAAAGAGTATTGTTTGTCTCAGAGACAGAAAGTTAGGAAATTAGAAAAGTTCCCAGTTTTTCATTGATTCTCAGAAGAAATAGTTTCTATTGACTATTAGGCTTGGGTATGCTAGAGTCAACTCTTAGCAGCTGGTGAGAACTGACTGTGTGTACGTTTTCCAACTCTGCAATGTGATGTTATGTTGGTAGTTTGAAATCAACCAAAGAGGGTATAATTATACCACAGGAATTGACAAATGCTATAAGTCAAGGATTCTCCAGCTATTACATGTTTACCAGGATACGACTGATGGTGGGTGGTGGCAAGTGGGACGGATCAGATGTGTCTCTAAAAGCCAGGAGTAAAATTAAGGTCACTGATGGAAAGACAACTCAAGCCAATAAGTAACCTGAAAACTGTTCAGTATAGGACATTTTATTCTTCTTCAAATACCGAAATAGTAATTAATTAATTAAAGCAAAATAGTGAGTAATTACATAGTTAGAAGAAAAAAGCAATATTTAACTTGATATACATTATATATCTTTGTATAGCACTTTTCAAAGCACAAACAACAATATCATATTAATTGCTACATAGTAGCACTTACTGTACTGAGAGTTATTATTAACCATATTTTACAGGCAAGGAAACTAAGGCTCATTAAGGTTAAATCTTGCCTGTGGTTGCATAGCTGATATAGGACAAAACCAAGAGTAGCATTTTTCAGCTGATTTTCCTGCTGTTTGGCACCAGAGAAAGAGCTATATGTTATGACTCAAATGTTTTTCTAGAAGGCAACTATTATCAATTAATATTATTCTTGGCTCATTTTATTTTCTTAGGTACATCCGAGGAGATTAACCACAGCCCCAAGCTCATTCCTCTTCTACTGCACATGCTCAGCTTCATTGAGGTTCCGCACTGGTTGTCCACCAGATGTTCAATGTTATCTCCCTACTGAAGGTTGTGACAAAACCCCAGGGAGTAAAACGACAACAATCTGTCAACCAGTCATCGTTATACTATTTTTTTCATTTTCCATTATTCTCCACCTTATGTCACTGTTTTTAGTGTGTAAATTGCTCATTGTTTATTTCTGTTCATTTCTTCCATCAGTATTTTCAATTTTAATGACATTCGACTGATGAGAATATTCTTCATAGTAAAGCTACACTTACCTTTATTGAAGAAAAAGGCACCTAAGACATATCCAGTACTCTGAGAAATCCAGAGGTGCAGGGTGTTTCGCCATTAACAACAGGAAGTGTGATAGATGCCCTGATTTACATTTTAATCCCATCAGATTGTTCCTGAAAATGATGATAGAGTAATTATTTGCCCGCTAAAACTCTTATGATTTAATTGAAAAAGGTCGAATTTGAAGAATATTACAGGCAGCCAAAATTTTGATTGAGTACTTAAAAGTATAAAATGTCAAATTGTTACCACACTTTTTTGTTTCCTTCCCCTACGCACTTCCTCTTTCTAAATCTAATACAATAAATCAACAAATTAAATTCCAGCTAATGTAACAAGAAACAGGTTCAACAAACATGACCATATCAACAAAGGTCCTCAGGGAGTTTTATGGGTTTGTCCCAAAAATATTGTCAAAGAAACTATTTATAATAAAAGGTGATAACATACACATAAGAGGTAGAAAAAAGGACTATGGGATAACAGAACAGGAAGTCATTAATTTTCAGCAAGAACTTGGAAAGTTCTCACAGAACTAATGACTTTATATATAGACATTGAGTTATGAAAGCAATTTTTCTATATACATGTATTAAAGGTACACTGTGGACTAAGTAAAATATGGCTAAAAGTCACAGAAGGAATTAATGTTGGTCTTATAAAATAGCATGCAGATTTAGTAAAATAGTAGGAGATAAGGATTAAAATTTAGTAAAAGATAAACTGTGAAGAACTTTGAATGGTGTGCTAATTTTTCAGAAATTTGTCTAATAAGTACCACAGTTCTCATTAGAAGTTTTTAATCATTCTCTTTGTTTATGTTTGAGCCTCGCAAAGGACTGGACTTGAATCTCATTTTCATCCATCTTCTAAATATTAGGAGAAAAGAGAACATATCCCTGGCTGAGTAACTCTTGAGTAGAAACTTCACGTTCGGTTAATTTATACCACAAATATTTTGGGAACTTCCGTTGCACCTCGGATTCTGTCAGGTAAAGAAGTATAGTGGGGGAAAAAACAGACAAGTTTCATGACTAGACAGACAGAATTCTTCTTTGACATAGTTAAAACTGTTGTGATTGTTCCTCTGGCTATCCAAAATGACTCTGGCTTAAATATCCAGGATTTAAGAAAAAGCTTGGGATTTTAAAAAAGATAATATTTATGATGACCTATCCTATTCCACTTGGTATTTTTGGACCTAATTTTCTGTTGCTTAGTCAGAAAGGATTATGACTAATTTTCAAAATCCATCAATTATTATTAGAGTTACTGAGTATTACCAAAGTATTAGTAGATATAGGTTCCTACCATTTTTTGGATTTCTATTAGAAACCATGTCTTATACTTGTTAGTAATTTAGTTAACACAACCCTGTAAATGAGGTATAGGCAATATTATTATCTCTATATGATGTATGAGAAATCCAAGGTTTTGAATGATTAGATAAATTGGCTTCTTTGTCATTGGTATTAAATAACTGCTGTAAGTAAATTCAAACTTAAATTTGTCTGGACCCTGTCAAACCCTAACCCTACATATTTATTTATTTAAATGTGTTTATTTGTTCATATACCAGATAGGGAGCTAAGAGGCCATCAGATGGGCTTGGAAGTAGGTCTTTCCATTTTTACCTTTATAAGGACTAGTAATTAAGAAATTATTAAATCTTAACTAAACACCCATTAATCCATCTTCAAAAGGTGAAGATTACATGTTTGCTTGTTTCTTTAGGAAACGAAATATATTTTTGCTAAACCAATCAAATCTATTACATAAAACCAAGTCTCTACCTTCCTTTTGGTTAGAAAACTGTTTGTGTCTAAAAAGATTCATAGAATATTATCCATTTAATGATATCAAAACCTTTCTTGTTTGATTCACACTCAAAATTTAAACTTATTCCTTCCAATTAAGTAAAAAAAAATTGCTAATGAATACAGTAAAATTTCTTTAAGAGCAAATATATTGATTTTATTGCACTAAAACAAATACATACAATCGAACAGTTATAAAAATGTATCTTCTTATAAAAGATCAAAATTCCACACAACCTCAATGTAACTGTTTTGAGTTTAGAAAGTGCAGTTTTACATAAATATCTGATATTCTTTTTCTATTAAAAAGTTCTGACTGTGTGTGTATGTATTAATATATACATGCATGTAGTCAGAACACATGGATAGATATTCAAAAGATGAAAACCTAGCAACTAAAGTATCCAAGGGAAGTTTTAACATTCTGTTATAATTTTCCAACTAATCTTCATCTTATTTTATAAATATTGGATTTTTCATAAGGCATTAGCTGGAACCTTATTCGCAATTGTCTTTGTCTCAGTTCCTTAAGGCTCTATAAGCATCAGAGCAATTTTGCTATTGCGACTGAGGATGGGAACTCGAAAATGGCATTTTGAATGTAGATGCAAATGGAATCTGCTAAGGAAATTCTTCTGCTTACCCATTCACCGTAGACAAAGTTTTTCTTGTGTGGGGCATCACAGCATTAAAAATGGGAAGTGTAAATTTAAGCCTGCTGTATTGTGATCTGTGATCATTATAAGTAAGAACACTAGACATCCTGGAAATCAAAATAAAAAGTCTCTATTGGGCCTGTGACCCCAGCTCCTTTTGTTGGCTTTTTCTCAAGCTTCCCATTATTTGCTCATCTGTGATTGCACACCATAGCTATTCCCAACCAGCAGCTGACCTCTTAAGAGGTGAAAAGATAAACTGCCAAAAGGCAAGCTAAATATGTAATTTTGTAACAGGTACCATGTTTCTATCTTTACAAGACATTGCAATAAGAACAGTACAAAGAATCCATGGGCTCCAGCACATGAGGTGGAGACCTGTCATTGTATCTGTATTACCTACTAGTAGGTCTTTGGTGAAAGTTGCTTCCTTTTTTTCCTAGAGATATCCTGAACCATGAAAATCAGGTTATGTTAATTCCATTTCCTGATGATCCCAGGAAAGGACACAATGTGTTCTCATTGCTGGACTCTTCAGATTCCTTTGCATGCATTAACCTTCATGGTATTTGTTGAGTTATTCGACTCTTTGTACATCATGAATAATTTCATTAAACATTAAGAATTTACCCACACTGTATCTTTGTGTATTTTTAAATATTTACAATTTGTAATACTGAATAAATATGTAATAGGTGGGTCAGGGTTTCTAGGATTTAATATTGCTTAAACCTGTCATGTATTATAACCTTTTGGGGCTTATATAATATTCAACTCCTTAATTCAGCATCAGAGCTGTTATCATATGTTGATGGGAAAATAACAGCCATGTTGGGGCTCTCCAGTCACTAATAATTCCTATTTTGATTTGATTAGCATATAAATGTTCCTAGATTTATGCAGCGTCAGGGGAAATTGTATTAAAAATACTCCTCAGGGTTCTCTCTTTCTCTCATTTTAATCAGGCAAGAGAGAAAGAATCTTGTCATGCATGAAGCCTAACTTGCATTTCTTCAAATCCTTGACTTATGGAAGCTTTCAAAAAAAAAGGAAATTTGGTAAAAGATGACATCAAAGGAAACTTTATTTCATGGTTTATGAGCCAGGGTCATTGGTAAAATCAACTCTCCTTTTTTTTTTTTTCATTTTTTCTTTTCTTAGGCTGTCCACAATGTGGTGGAAGAGCGGATAAAGATTGTGTTCATAGAGACATCTCAACTAAGTTCTGGCCAGATCACCTGACAAATGACAAAGTTTCTTCTTTAAGTACGCCTATATAATGGGAGCCCAGTCAACCAAAGTTATAAAATAGGTTTACACACATTTGTCTTTCTCTAACACACTGAAAAACCAAACATATCTATTTTGCCTCTGGTGCTATTAAAATTGGTCCTCAGGAATGTGACCAAATAGAATTTTGTGATACCACAAAAGCACTGTTACAGTCATAAAGACATAGCCACTTTAAAAGGCTCAGTTTTCCTTTTTATTGGAAGAAAATGAAAATGGAAAGAAAGAAGCAATGCTAAAATAACCATGGGTGAGCATTAAAGCTCTATTGGATTAAAACAATCAAGTAGAGGTAAAATATCCCTATCCTGTAAAGGAGCATCCTGGCTCTCAGCATGGGCTCTGCCTGTAAAAGGAGCTTAGAAAAGAGCAATGTAATCAAAATACAAGAATTGTGAATTATCAAATATAAATTAATGTCTACCTAGGCATGAATGAGTCATCTCTCAATAAATAATACTAGATCAAAAATAAAATTCTAATTTAGATGAAAAATAAAAAGAAACCAAAATCAAGGATAAAAATCAAAATTGAGGTTTAGAATGATATCTTTAGGAGAAAAATGTTATTTAAAAATTATGTTTAGAAAAAAGATTAAAGAAATTATCTCACCCTTACACAGTTAAATTACATTTATTTTGCTAACCAGTTTTACATTGTTATGTGTTCTCTTTTGATTGCTGATCATTTTCAAAATCATCTTGTTCTGAACATATTTCTAGCTAAGATCAAATTTTGAAGGCCCAAAAATTTTTACTTCAAGCTTTACCTCATTTTGAGCTTTATCTTTCTTGTCACCATTCAGTACACATTTCATACACCATTCAGACAGATATTTGCTACCTACCCCCTTGTAAAATTATCTTGTTGATATTTTTCTTGCTATTTAGATTACATGTTCTTTTAAAACTTTCAATTTTTTTTTTAACCAAAGGAATTTCATTGTCCTCATAGGCTACTTCCACTTAATTCTTCTTATAAGAATAATTTAAAAATGTGATTGTTTCAATTATTTCATATAATAATCAGAAACTCGTTAATGAAAAATTTACTTCTCTTTAGAGTTTTATTATTTCAATTAAACACACGTAATATAGCCCGCAATTTGCCTTTGCAAATCTAAGGTAAAATTATATTTCTTCCCTGGCTTTCAGGCTCTAGATGGCAGAATCACTTCTTCCCAAAGTGTCATTTTATAAAAAAAGACACTTGCATTTGCATGTTTATAGCAGCATAATTCACAGTTGCAAAGATGCAAAATCAACCCAAGTGCTCATCAATACATGATTAAATTAATAAAATGTGGTATATGTATACCATGGAGTACTACTCAGCCATGAGTAGTGGTGAATTAATACTTTTTGTACCAACCTGGGTGGAATTAGAGACCATTCTTCTAATTGAAGTATCACAAGAATGGAAAACAAACACCACTCACACTCACTATTAAAGTGGAACTAATTGATCAAGACTTTTATGCACATTTGGAAGTGAAAGTCAATGGAAATCAAGCAGGTGAGAGGGAGAGAAGGGGTTGGGTAAATTCATACATATTGAGTACAATGCACGCTGTCTGGGTGATGATGGGTACACTTATAATATTGACTCAAACTATACAAAAGCTATACATGAAACCAAAACTTTTGTATCCCTGCAATGCATAATTAAGAATAAAATATTAAACATTTTCTACACAGATGAGAATTAGGCAACAGTCGTCATCATTATCATTTCTTTTCAACATTGCACTTTATAATCCTAAGCAGGGTAATGAGTCAAAGAAAGGAACATATGTAAAAACTGACAATAAATAAATAGTAATATGAGTATAGTTTTTTCACAGATGACATTACTAATATCAAAAATACAAAAGAAACTATTAAATATCATAAATGTTAGTAAGTTTAGAAATACCAGTACATTCTTAAAGTGTAATATCTCCATATATTGGCCACAAACAATGAGAATGTATAATTAACATATTTAAAACATTCTGATATTTGCACAAATGTAGAAAAATAAACCATTAAATGCAGTAATCATTCAGAAGGAGACAAACTGTGTAAATGGTTAATTTTTGACAAAGCAGTCACTGAAGAACATTGATGATACTACAATATCTTAAAAAAATGATGCTGAGTAAATCAGACATACATACGAAGAAAATAAAATTCGACCCCTACCTCACATATACTAAAGCCTATTTCAGGTGTATTATAGTCATAAAAGTGAAAGATAAGTCAATAACTCTTCTAGAAGATAATCTATAATATTTTTTCTAATATTAGTATAACTAAAATTTTCTTAAACAGTACACATTAAGCATAAACCTATAAAAGAGGTATAAATTAAACTACATTAAAGTTAAAAAATTTTCTACATTCAAATAATGAAAAATAAAGACACAAAATAAAAAATACATTCAGCGTATATAACTCACAAAGGTCATGTATTTAGAATATATTAAATAGGTAACTGAAAGGGCAGCATATACAGTTGAGTGTACCAGTGAAAACCATTTTTATCGGAGGAGTAAAATGGCAGCCACCACCAAAACTCTTTCCAGACCTATCTGCCCTATTTTTCCTATTGAACTAAAACCTTATGATGCAGTGGAAAGAGAATCAAACTGTAGCCTGTGGGTGCTTTTGGGAATACATTGCAGCCAGGGATACAGGAGCATCAAAATAAAAAAGCATTTCTCCTGACAGAAATCAGGGAATATTTGCTAAGCTCAGTACTGTATCTACAAAAAAGGCAAGAATACTTTTCAGGGCCAAGTTTCTGAAAGCTAGGTTCACAGTGCCTAAGACTGAAATTTAATCAGAATTTCTGAGATTACCCTTCTTTCCTGTCCCCTGCCATGACACCAACAAGTACTGAGTAAACATTATGTTGGAATACAACTGAGAGAGTTGCAATAGACAGATTCTCTCTAGGAGCCATGAATGGAAAGATTCAAAGCCAAATGGGAACACCAAAGTCCAAATAGAAAATAAATTTCAATCCCAGTCTGATTTTGGACTAGTGTAATATAACCCTCTACACCGAAAACAAGCAATAAAAATAAAAATTTATATTCGAGCATAAAATTATTTAATTCATACCGCTGCTGTATACAACATGTCTGATGTTCAATTAAAAATTGTGAAACATATATAAAAATAAAAAAATCAGTGAAAAAAACATGAAAACTAGACTTACATATGACATGGACATTAGAAGCATCAGAGAGAAAAGTTAAAATAATTATGATAAATATGTTAAATTTTCTCATGGTAAAGAGACAGTAAGCAGTATCAAACAAGTAATTTAGAGAAATAATAACTAGAAGAAAAAAATCAACTGGGAGTGTGAGAAATAAACAAACTCAGTAATGTAATGAAAAATGTCTTCAATGAACTCAATAGAATAACTGACATACTCACAGAAAGAATCAGTGAATTTAAAGGTAGGTCAGTAGAAATTTACCCAAACTTAAGTAGAAAAATTAGTGGAAAGATAAAAGAACAGAAAAGATCATCCAAGAGATGTGAGGCAATATTAAATGGTCTAACATCCATGTATTGTCATTCCAGATAGGGAAGGAGATAACAGGAGAGAAAATGTATTTGGATGAATAATAGACAATAATTTTCCAAAATTAATGGCAGATTCCAAATGACCAATCCAAGAACTTGATAGAACATCAAACAGCATAAGTTCAAAATTTTAAAAAATCACAGTCTAAGAATATCCTATTCAAACTCATTAAAACCAAAGAGAAAGAGAAAATCTTAAAGACAGTCAAAGGCAGATGGTGGGAGAATCATATCATTTACAAAAGAAAATGTATAAGAATTACAACAGACTTCTTCACGGAAGCCATGGAAGCCAGAAAAAAAAAAATGGAGTAACGCATTTAATTACTGGAAACAGAAAATAGCCAAACCAGAATTCCATACTCAATGAAAATACCCATTAAATTTAAGAAGAAATAAAGACTTTCTCAGCAATCAAAAACTTATTGAATCATTGATAGTAGATTTAATTTATAGTAAATGTTAAAAGAAGTTGTTCACACTGAAGGAATATGACAGATGTCAGAAACTTGTCTAAAGAATCGTAAAATGAATAAATAAAAAGAAAACAAAATATTTTCATTTGTAATTTTTCTAAAAAATAATTGATTAACAAATTTGTAACTTGTAACACTATTGTATTTTACATAAAAGTGAAATTTATGGACAAAGATAGGAAGAAAAACTTGAAAATACAGTGAAATATAGATTTTCTCACTGTGCATATAACAACATGATACTATTTAAAATTATAATAGTATTATTTAAAAATGAATATTCAAAAATGCAAGAGAAGCCTTTTATTTTTATTTTTTAAAAAACTTAATTGAATTCTTCAACTCTAACATTTGTTTGGTTGTTTTTATGATATCTATCTCTTTATTGAATTTCCTATTCAGATCATGAATTGTATTTCTGACTTCATTATCTATCAATATTTCTTGTATCTATTGAGTTTCCTTAAGATCATGAATTTAACTTCTTTTTCAGGTATTTTATTGATTTCCTTTTCTTTGAGGTTTGTTATTAGAGAATTATCGTGTTCCTTTGGAGGTGTCATCTTTCCTTGCTTTTTTGTGTTTCTTGTGATCCTACATTATGTCTGCATCTGGTGGAAGAGTATCCTCTTCCAATTTTATGGAGTACATTTCATAGGGAAGATGATTTCCTGCAGATGTGTTCTATAGTGTCTGTTGGTTAGGCTTCTTTGGCTTTGGTTCTGGGTAGGCACAGTAATGTAGTCTGTCTGTAATTTCTTCAGCTGTAATCGACATCATTGGTGTCTGTGAGTACCTCAGTGGTCTAGGTATCAAAAGTTTCTGAAAACAGTGACATAGCTTTGCTGGGAGGAGTGGCCACTGGGCAGGCAAGTCCTCAGGCTTCAGGGAGGGCATGCCGGGTATGACAGTTTCTCTAGTCAAGAGGGTACAGCCCTGGGGCATGTACATGACATGTAGTGCTGCAGATATGGGGCAGGGTTACTGGCAGAGGAAAGCACCAAGTGATTGGTCCCCAGGCTCTGTTTGGCATACACATTGGTTCTTCCAGTCTTGGGAAAATCCTCCTCACTTTGTTGGACCTCCTGTTCTTGGTGGTACAGAGAGCTGCATGTGTTGTATGACAGAGTCACAGCTGCATCACTGGACCTAGTTAGGGTAATGGCATTGCATCTTTTTGTGTAGACATGGTGAGGTGATGGGAGGGGCCTCAGGGATGTAGTTGTGTAGAGGATATTGGTCCCCAGGGCAGGATGCCCTCTAGCATTGGCTGTGTTCTCAAAATGGCACCATGCATCTTGGGCCCTGGGGAGATGGGAGGACAGTGTGACTTTCTTCTCTGGGGCATTGCAACTGTATTTATTCCAGGCAGCTTTCTATACTGGGCTCATGGTCTGTGATAACTGTGAAGCTCTTCTCTAGCTAGGATTATAAGCATTCACAGTGGTAATGAGGACATCTAGCATTTCCCACTTCCCTTTTCCATGGAAGTCTCTTTTGGCCTCCAAGGTGATCCTGGCTGGTGACTTCACTTCATTCTCTATGTTGCCATCATGAGTTTCTAGCTTCATAGGTTTTTTTTCGCTTTTTTACTTAGTCACAGTGTTCTCCCATAGAAACTCTACTCAAAGTGTTATTACTTATTTGTTGTTTGGTCCTTCTTTGTGGAGGAGATGAGCATTGGAAACCTCTAGACAGTCATTGTGATATCATCATGCCAACATAATGTTTTGATATAGGTATACATTATAGAAAGGCTTAATCAAGCTAATCAATATTTATTACCCCACATACTCATCATTTTTGTGGTAAGAACATTTAAAAATCTAATATCTTAGCAATATACAATACATTTTTATTAACTGTAATTTTCTATCATAAAACAGATATGCACTTATTTCTGTTGTCTAACTAAAATTTTGTGTAATTTGGCCATCATTTCCCCACAACCCTTCCCCAACCAGCCCCTGGTAACTGACATTCTTCTCTCAATATTTATGACTTCAACTTTTTTAGATTCCACATATAAATAAGATCATGCAACATTTGTCTTTCTGTGCCTCACTTTTTTCTATTTGAGTAATGTTCCGTAAGTTTATCCACATTGTTGCAAATGATATAATTACTTTATTTTTAAGGCTAAAAAGCACTTCTATATATATATATATATATGCACCATGTTTTCTTTATTCATTCATCCATTGATGGATACTCAAAAACTGATATTTGAAATAAAAAAGACAAATCCAAAATAATAGCTGATAAACACAATATCTTTCTTTTACTAATCAAGAGAATAAATGGCATGCAATCCATAAGAATATAGATAATCTGAAGAGCGCTTTCAAATAACACGATTTAATTGGCATTTGTAGAGCATTCCATCTCTAAGAGTAGAATACAAAATTTTTTCAAGTGTACATGGAATGCTCACCCAGATATACAATATTCTAGGCCAATAAAATAAATCATAACAAATTTAAGGGATTAGAAATTATGTGAAGAATGCTAACAGTATACTTCTTGATTTCTAAATATCATTCTCCAGATAAAGAAATCGGGGAACTCTTGAGAAATAGCTAATTTTATAGTTAAACAGAGAAAATGCCAGATTATTCCAGATCATCTAGTAGTTCCAAAAGTTAAAGAATTACAAAAAAAAACCCAAGAAGGCTGTATTAAAACAACACACAGGAGGCAATCTGAAAGAATTTTCAATGGCTAAAGCAAAAATAGTTTAAGCAACAAAATAAATACAGAGAGTAATGGATTATAACTCAATGAATTTAGAAGTATATATGAACATATGCTTATATAAATGAATGATTGAGTAATAATTAAATAACAAGTAGTATGAGACAATCTTCCCTCCAGAAAAATTTCAATAAATAAGTGTAGAAGGAATGAGGGAAATAGAAAAATCATCATTAGAACACCACAGTAATAATTACTTTAGACAATATCCACTGATGAAAGCTAAAATTAGTGGGTGAAACTTGAAAGGGAGATAGGAAATTTTCACGTCCTTAAAGTTATTTTCCATAATATGTATTAATAACTGAAATGGTTTTAACATATGTTCACAAATTCTTTGATACTTCTCCGTACAGTAGGTGAATCTTAATTTCTCTCCCTTTTACTGTGGGCTGTACTTAATGTGTCAATTGTAAGAAATAGAATAGAAAAAGAAAAATATAGTAACTTTACAATAATCTGAAAGATACCAACACAATCAAGTAATTAAGATTAACATCACCAGCAACAAATTATTTTGATATCCCTGATACGCAGTGAGAAGGGCACTCTTTGGTATACTTTGCAAAAATCCACAGTCCCATCTAATCAAGAGAACACATCATATAAAGCCAAATTGAGGAGCATTCTACAAAATATCTGACCAGTGCTCTTCAAAAGTGTCAAGTTTATGACAAAGAGAAAAATACTGACAACTTATATTTCAGGAGACTAAAGAGACATGGCAATCAAATAATATGGGGTATTCTGAACCAGACCCTTCAACAGAAAAATAGTATCAGTGGAAAAAGTGGTGAAATACACATAAAGTCTGTAGTTCATTTAAAAGTATCATACCTTTGTTAATTTCTTAGTTTTGACAAATATATCAAGATTGTGTAAGATCACAATAGTAGAAGAAGCAGGATAATAGCTAATGTGGAATTTTAATATTTATATAGTTCTGTAAATCTAAAAATATTTAAAAATACAACGTGTAATAAAGTAGTACTCAATTTCATTGGAAATAATGAAAATGTGAATTTAAACCATACTAATAACAGTCAGAAAGACAACTTTAATAATGTTTTACAATACTAAGTGTTGGCAAAAGTTATATAGTGCAATGAGAACTTCTACAAGTTTTAGAACCACTGCTCCTTCTGTTTGTGTAAATTAATGCACACACTTTGAAAACTGTTAAATCTAAATGTTATGTTTACCTATGGACCAGAAAATCTACTATTACATATACCTAATATAGATAAACAAATTTGAGAGCAGACGTGCACAAAAAGGGGAAAAGAAGAATATCCATAGTGGACAAAAACAAAATTAATGTCTAACTACCAAAAAGTAGAATAAATAAATTGTGCTAAATGCATACAAGGAACTACTCTAGCTAAACAAAATCAAATTGGCTACATCTGCACAGAACATCAGTGTATCTCATAAATATGTTCAGTAAAAGATCACAAATACAGATAAGTTTATATTGTATTTTTCCATTTATATAAAGTGAAAAATAGTCAAATAAATATGTTGTGATTTAAGTCAGGATAAAGGTTAACTTTGGTAAAGAGAGCAGGGATGGTTATGGCAGTAACGAGAGGGGACATTCCATGATGCTGATAACATTTTATTTCTTTATTTGTGTGGTGGTTATATGGTTTACTTAGTGATAATTTATTAAGTTGTCCATTTATGATTGTGGACTTTTCTGTATGCATTTCGTATTTTGACAAATACGTTTTTAAAAATATATGAGTGAATAAAAGATTAACAGAAATCAAATGCATAACTGTCAAACCGTCAGTCGAAAATAATGTACAAATAATACCAGCAGGCTTTGTTTTGTAAGAATCTAATATGCATGGATTTCAGTTACCATGGTTTAGTTAAATAAAATGAGACCCTACAATATGATTCAAATTTTATTTACCACATATATTAACTGTGAGTAATTGCATAAAATACAAACTTTAATGCTAGCTCTTCAGGCCATAAATCACTACATAAATAAATGATGCACTTCATGATCAGTGATATCATGTCACTTCTTCCAAAGTCTGCTGAGGATTGGTTACTGTACATCTGTTATTCAGTTTATACATAGAGAACAAATGTGTAGTTTTTGCTTCTCCTTGTCTTTGAGTGTTAAACCTTGTGCCACTTTATAAAAATAAATAATAAAAAGTGAGAATTGGTCAACAAAGACAAGAGTGCAGCAAACAAATGAAAAATGATATGTTGTGAGGGAAAATTGAATTTTACATAAATGGAGTTGCAGAAGAAATAGCTTATCAAGGAAATGTTGACACTAACGTCATTTGAGAGATTCTAGATAAGCAGCCAGAAGAATTTAGTAAAGACAAACTTATTAACACAAATTAGAAAAGTGATTGTGACAAAAAAGTCGAAAATGTCCCACAGGAAGTAAAATCAGGCAAAAATTTCATATTAAAGGAACTCTGGATGTTTCAGAATGTTAAAACACAATTTATAAAATGCTAGACATTGAGGCATTGAAAATATGTTCACTGAGTTATAGTCAACTTGTAGAATAAGAAGACAAGCATTGTTTAAACTACTATTGATTTCTTTCACAAATAAATAAAACACTTTAATTTCTAATGTTTCACTATTTAAAATTATAATGTAATAATTAGTATAACTTTTAGTATCTATTAGTGCAATTTTTTATTTATCTATGCATTTATAACTGAGAGTAAGAGTATTTCTTTTTTTTTTGAATAAGAGTATTTCTAAGGTTTTAAAGAAAAATTTATAAAGGGCAGGGAATAATCATAATATTTCCATTGATTTTTCAGATTGCATGCACAGTTTCAATTTGCACATTTTCACAGTTTGATCTTGTTATGCTAAATAAACATTGCCTGTGTTTACTACAATACAATGAGATACAAGAAAATAAAATATATGTCCAAAAACAGCAGAATAAATTTAAAAGAAACCAAAGTATCACAAAGTGTAAATATATAGTAGTAACAAAAAATGTGAATGGAATAAATTGCTCATTAAAACTCAAAGGTTCTTATAGAGTTTGAAAGGTTGCCATTATTCTATTTACACAAGGCACATATAAAATGACATCATGCAAAATACTGCAAAATAAACTGTTACACACACAAATACATAACTAATATAAATCAAGGGAAACCAAAGGTAGCAATATTAATATTACACATACTTGCATTAAAATTTAAGGTGAAAAACACAAACAGGGAAACAAAAAGTTATTTTTTTCTTATAATGAGAAAAATGATATAATAATTATGACAATATATTAGGTCACAAATATCAACTTGAAAAGAATTGATGCAAACAAATGTAATTATTTGATCACATGCTATGCATTTAAAATAAACAATACATCAATTAATTTAAAATTCCATCTGTTTGAAAACTTAAAAAAATGTGAAAAATCCATCTTAAAGAAAAAATCATAATGGAAATTAGAACTTAACTAAACTGCAGTGACAGTCCTAGATTTCAAACCTGTACTATTCACTTGCAAGTATGTTGGAATATTATCAACTTCAATGCCTTTGTTAGACAGCAATAATGATTGCAAATGAATGATTTATTTGTAGAACTGATAAAATGTTATTAAAAACTTCAGCACAAAGCTTTAGTGTAAAGCATATTAAAGAATAAATAAAGTATATTGAGTTTTAAAGAATAAATAATAAAGCTAAACAATCAATGGGTGACTGATAACTTCCTTAGTAAAACACAGGAAAATAAAACCAAAGCATTAGTGGGAGGAGAAAGAATTGGAAGCCAATTGAAAGCAAACCAATTAGAAACAAAATAATTTGTGCCACAGATCCATAGTAAATTCCAGAACTCCAAAGTTCAAAGTGATGTTTGGGATAAAAAAAAAATTGATTGAAAGTTATATAAGCAGTTAGACACTCATAAATATTTTCTAGTACCAGAAGAGAATAAATAATTAGTTAAATTCTGAAGATGATTATGTAACTGAGTACAAAATGGCTTTTCTTACTAAACATGAAATCAAGAAATATCTAAATGTTGAAAAATGGGTAATTTCTCTCTGAGGAAACTACTCAATTCTAAAGAATGTCACAGAGATGCTGACATTGGGAGAATTAACCAATAAATTACCCATGTATTGATTTGCCCTACTTATACATACAGAGCTTTGAAGATATCTTTTTAGAAAAGATCTCCCTTTTGAAAATTACAATATGTTGTATTTAAAAAATTCTAAAATTCTGCACTTTTATTTTTCTTTCTGGCATCAGTATTATTTCATGAGGATATTTCTAAATATATGACAAATACAATAGATAGGAACCCCTGTTGAAAATTAATCAACTGGCCTTCTGATTTACATATTTGTTTAAAGTTTGATTAATAGAAATCCATGCCCTTCCATCTAATGACTGCCAGCTGTGCTAATATATGATTTCTCAAGGACACACAAATTTGAGTATCTTAAGCCAGGAACCGCCCCCCACCAAACCTACTGTGATACTTAATTTTAACGTGTCAACTTGAATGGGTCATGGGGTACTCAGATATTTTGTTAAACTTTATTTTATTTCTGGGCGTATCTGTGAAAATGTTTCTGGATGAGATTGACATTTGAATTGGTAGACTGAGTAAAACAGCTTGATATCTATCTCCATGTGGGGGTCCTCATCTGACCCATTGAATGCCTGAACAGTATAAAATAGTGGATAAGGAAGAATTCACTTTCTCTGCCTCACTGTCTTCAAAGTATTCAAACCATCTCCTCTTGCCTTTGGACTAGATTCAGGCTGGAATTCACATCACTGCCTCTTCTTCTCAGGCCTTCAGATTTAAACTAGAGCTACATTATCAGCTCTCCTGGGTCTCCAGTTTGAAAACTGCAGATCTTGGGACTCCTCAGCCTCTATAACCATGTGAGCCAATTTATTACTATGTATATACATTTATGAATATGCTTTGTTTGTCTAAAGGACTCAGACTATTAGGACTAACACACCGATTTTCAACAAAGCCTGATAGTCATGTATACAGCACCGGACATGCAACTTCCATTTGGGTTCTATAAAATTTCTTCATAGTTGCTGCACATATTCCGAATGCCACCTTCATTCACTCTCTCAATCTAGTCTCACCTGTAACTCTCTCCTCTTTTCTTTACCATTGCAAATTCTACATATTATTTAGAACTCTGCTGAGATGTTCCCACTTTCACAATGGGAAATTTTTAAAAAAAGAAAATACAAAATTTAAATAAATCAGAATGACAGCCTCTTTTGCACAAAATTAGGAAATTTCTTATTTTAGTTTATTTGTCTCACACCGATGGCTTCTTTTTCTAAATTTCTTTAGTAGTTGGATATTGGTCCACATGATTCAACAATTTATTTCATGTCCTCCTGTGTTTCTATTGGAAACTGATACTTGCTTTCTAGCATATTTTCTCTTCTTGTTCCTTAGTAATAAAATGAATTTCTAGCTGGTTACATGGTCAACCAGATAATACACTTCCCAAACTCTTTGCAGTTATGTCTGACAATGTGACTATGAGCGGAGCAATGAAGTATGAGAAACGGTGTATTATGTGACTTCAGAGAGCTGCCTTAAAACGAAGTGTCACACCCGTGTATTCCTTTCCACCACCTGCTACTTCAAACAGGACCCATCCTGGACCATGAAGTTGGAAGCCATATCAAGGGATGGCTAACCAGAGAATTGGAAGATTTTTGGGTTCCTTCTACTGTATGAAGTGTCATGCAGCTCAGTCTGTTTTCTTTTTTAAAGAAATATCTCTCTTGTTTAAGCCATTAATTTTTTGTTCTTTCTTCCCTTGAATCCACAATTAAGACTAACAGATGCATATTGCTTTATAATTGCTTTATGTTTCCTTTTATTTATTTTTTTCCTTTTCTATAATATTGCAAGCTTCTCAAGTACTATTGAGCTATTTTACCTCTCAGAGGAGAATGGAACTCAGTTCCATAGTAATAATCAGTAAAAACTCATTAGATTGATTGATAATCACCATTGTGTTCCCCAAATATCCAGGGGCAGGACTCCAAACTGTGGCAGAGTTGTGAAATAACCCCCATGGACAAGTTTATAAATCATTTAAGGTTTACATTTATCTGTGAAGTTTCACAGCGCTGTTCCTTAGGCAATGTTAGACTATGCTGTGTGCACATGTGACTCCCTCTGCTTCTCAAGGTATTTTAAAGCTGCATAGCAAATATTTAACTCCATACCAAGTTCACTGTTAAGAACCCAAACGGTTATTTGCGTCTCTGTTCACATATTGATACAGCAGCATTTATTGATTTGTATGCTCTGCTTGTCACTATGACATTAATTCTTATTAACACTAATACAGCTTACCATAAGTCTAATTAAGATTCATCAGGATAAAATGAGATTGGGACAATTCTTATTTTTGCTTAAACCAGCTTGTCCATTCCCATTTGTTGGACTTTTTCTATTCATTTGTTGGAACTGTTGCTTTTCATCAAATTAGCAAAGTAATGTTTTGTTTTGATAGAATGGTGCCTGAGAAAATCAAATGTTATTTTTAAAATTCATTTAAAAAATAGAGAAAAACGAGCATATGAAAGGAATCAAATAGTATCATTAATATTATTAATAATAATAACTATCTTTGAGAATTTTTCATCATATTTGGGGATTTTAAAGTCTGGAATTATGTTAAGCTATAAATCCAACTGCTTAGCTCTTAAATGGAGAAAACTGTAATTTTGACGTCTTGGAGGGTGGGATCCTGGGGACACATTACTGTGATGGTATGTCAGTTACATGACGTGATTCTGGAGGTAGAAATACACCGTAGGCCCACTTTTACATTCAATCAACTCACCATGTATAGATTCTTTTTAGTCAGTAATGATGGAGTCTTGAAATAACGTTTTCCCCAAATTTAAACTTCTAAATATATAATGTATGCTGTGAAATATTACATCACACAGTAAGAGAACTTGTAAAGACCATCATGCCTTTTCTTTGCTTCTCAGTAACATTCCGTTTTAAACATTTCCATTCATACAAGATTTGCATGGGGAATTCCTTAAGAGAATAGTCGAGCTATCCCCCAGACTAAATTATGCCTTCTGAACATCAGGGCATTCTTATCATGCTGTTTGGTCCTTAGCAATGACAAGAAGATTGCTTCCCATAATGGTGCTAAAAGATGATGAATTTTCTAGCAAAATCTTTATCTCAAGAGGTATGCAGTTACATTTGGGAAAGAATATAAGAAAACTTTTGAATACATCTGAAATAACCATCCAATTAATTATTATCCAATTAATTATTTAATTAATTCAATTTTTACTTTATTATTTTTATATGTGGTCTGACAGAGTTTCCCATCTATTTTAAACAGTAATTTTACTTAGATTTTTAGTTAACACATAAACACAATATCAAATTCAAAATATAAAAAAGGGTTCAATCGTATAAAGAAAATTAAGTGTTCTTCCCATCCTTTTTCCAGGTCATCTAATTCCACTTCTAGAAGGCAACCACTGTTGCCAGTTGCACATATACATGATCAAAGACATTTTGTATATATAGGTATAAGTACATAAACATATATATGTGGTAGCAAGTTATGGCCATACTGTCTGGAACTTTGATTATTATATTGAGCAATTAATATTGTAGATCTTTCTATATCTCTACATAAAATTCTAAATTTTCTGAATAAACCATACATAAAATAAAAAATCAAATAAATAAACTATAAAATATTTGCAATTCACATTGCAGAAAAGGGATACATTTCCCTAATACATGGAGAGATTTCTCATTCTTAATAATTTTTTAAAAGATAATCAGATGTCCACTTGCATTCCATAAAAACTGTACCAATTTGCATCTTACCAGCAGTTTATAAGAATATGCACTGCCTGGTAATCTCACCAACACTTTGAGTAAGTAAAGCATTTTGTTCTTTTCCAATAGAATAAGTTATTACTAGTATCTCATTATTTTAATGTGAATTTGAACTATCTGTTTGCTTTGCCTGTCTTCATCATGGGTTTGATAGTCTTTTATTTATTAATTTTTAAGAAATCAGTGTATATTTAAAAAGCTATTCATGTATTAGGGAAATGTATCCCTTTTCTGTAGTATGAATTGAAAATATTTTATAGTTTATTTATTTGACTTTTTACTTTATATATGGTTTATTCAGAAAATTTATAATTTTATGTAACTAAATTTTATCAATATTTTCTTTTATTCCTCTGGAGAGGCAGTAGTTCTAAAGTTTTCCTATAGACCAAGAATGTATTTGAAAAGCTATTATATTTCTATAGATTTTTAATAATTTTTTTACATTTCAAATTTTGATCCATTTGGCCTTTATGTTGATGTTAACTTGAAATAAAAATCAATTTTATTATTTTTTCAGATTACTAATTTGCTATCTCACACTCATATTAAATAATCTACTTTCCTATTTATTTGGAATTCCATCCTTACTTTATATCAAATATTGTAAAGATAGCACTGAAGAATATTTACAATGGTCCAGACCACCCTCAGCACTTTACATATAATAACTCATTTTATTCTTAAAATGATCCTATTCTAATTTTCTGTGTATTTCTTTGTATCTGGAACTGGCTTGTACTGGGTCCCAAGAGAAAATTTCTAAGATTTTTGATGCCAGTTCTTAAACATAGTCATTATGAAAAATTAAATTATCAGCATAAAATTAAGCAAATATATTGAAAACAAAGTAATAAATATGTTTATAATCTCTCATTATTTTACTTTTGTTTATACTTTTGAGGTGATTTACGTCTATAGATCTATACATCTCTTTCTAATTCTGCTTTTGGTAACATCAAGTTTATGGCTTAGAATTTATCATGGTGAGAGTATTCAAGTAATAGAAATTGGCAAATGCTAAAAATCAACATTTTTTTCTCCTCTGTAAACCTGTTGCTAACCACTTACCAGCACACAGTTATAATTATGTATATGTATATGTTTATGTCCCACTATATCTGTATGTACCATGAATAAGCATGTTTATATATACACATGTATATGTAAATGTACATATGTATATGTTTGTCTATACATTTCAAATGTTCTAATCTTTTTCTGTTAATCTGTATGTTTATTTATCTGCTAGTACCAATGGGTTTTAATTATTGTGCCTTTATAAAATGTTTCTAAATGATATGAGAGAGTCACAGATCCTTATTTTCTACATTCAGAATTTTTTCCTTCTATAAATGCTTTTCAAATTTTCTGCATTATTTTTCTTTTATTTTCATCTAATTTTCCTAATAATTGATATGCTATTTTTTAAAAAATTGAGATTATGTTAAATTTATAGATTACTTAGGGAGATTGGCATGTTTATAGTGTGGAGGGTATTTACCAGGAACACAGTATCTGTTTTCATTCACTAATATTTTCTTTTGCTTTCTTCGAAAGCTTTCTGAGTCTCCTTTGCTTTTCCTCTGCACTCTTATTACATCATGTTGGTCTTATTTTTTCCTTAAAGATTTAGTTAAATTCTTCTTTTGAACCTTAGGCCTATTTTTCTTGTTTGTTTTGTTTTGTTTTCAAGTGTAGAAGTTGATAATGGACATAGTAAATCATTTGGCTATTTTCTCTTTTACTTCTATGGCAATTTTTCTATGGCAATTTGTCTGTTCGGATTTTATTTTCTGGGTTCAGCTTTAATAATTTCATATTTGTCCTGAAAGTAATCTATTTCATGCACATTCCCAAACAGATATGAGCAAAGCAGCCCACTGAGCAGCAGCAGTTAGTGGTCTGCCCCCTCCTCAGGAATTCTCCAGTCAGCATCAGCATCTCTTTGCTTAGTGCCTTTGTCTAAACTGTGGAAGACAGCCAGAAAATGTCTGGGAATTAATTAATAACTGTTGGGAGCAGCATTTAATCAATGATTGATAGAAGATAGTGTATATATATATATATCCCAGCTTCCACACCCCATGAATGAGAGAAATATGAGGTTGTGCTTTAAACTCATTCTCAGATTAAGCCCCAGTGACCATGGTGATGGCTGTATTGATAACGATCTTTTATTGACTATTTTGTTTTTGCTTTTTCCCTTTGCCATCAAGTGCCTTGAGCCTCCCAAATAAACTAATCTCACCAGAATCTTTACCTGTGAATCAATTTCTTGGCAGACTCAAAGTAACATACAGATTAATTTTCTTATCTTTTTATTTGTATCTCTGGTTATTTTCCTAAATTTATGTTTATTTTGTTAATGTATCAGCTTACTATCTCTCTTGTCTTTATTATTCCACCAGAACATTTCTCTTAAAGGTTCTTAACTAGGGAAACTCCCACCTTCTCATCATTTCATTCAGTTGATTACAGTAGACATTCACTGTAATAGATTGACCAGGTTTCATGAAATTGTGGTGGATAATACCAGCACAGGACCAGCAAACAGAAACCATTAGGTTTTTTTGGTGAATATTTGGTTTTGGACTATGTTTTTGTACTTCATCTTTATGCAACCATTGTGCTGAATGCTTACAATTGTCAAAAAGAATCCATTTTTTATCACATGTAGCAGTATGGTGTAGAAATGGTTCTCCTTTATGTCCTGACAGCAAAGAAAGGCGAGCTTCAAGACTTTCTCTTTTGATGCTTGTTTAATTCATGTGGAATCCATCTATCCAGCTTCTTTACCTTGTCCATTTATTTCAAATGGTCCAATATTGTTGGAATAGTAATGTCAAACCTTTCTGCTAATTCACATGTAGGTCGAGATGGATTTTCTTCCACCACAGCTTTCAGCTCATCATTATCCACCTTGGTCTCAGGTTGCCCACTTGGCTCATTTTCAAGATCAAAACCACCAGAATGGAAGTTCTCAAACCATCGACATACTGTGCTTTCATTAGCCACGTCCTTGCCAAACATTTTGTTGATATTTTGAGCTGTGTGTGCCGCATTGGTTCCATGATGGAACTCATGTTCCAAATTAACGCAAATATTTGACTTATCCATGGTTTCACAAAAATTGCTCCAAAAAAATGTGAAAGAGAATCACAAGCCAAAACATGGGTTTGCAAGACTGAGGATGTACCTTCACAATAAACATAAAACAAGAAGTGTCAAAGTGAAACGTCAGAAATATCAACTGTCAAACTTAGCACTTACAGGAATCAGACATTCCATACTTAATAAAATAATATTTCCACATTTGAAAACTTTCAAGATTTTCTTTGTGGTTCAATATGGGTCACTTTCACTGTGATTATTCATACTTGAAAATAAGATGTATTTTTGTGACATTGAAGAAATGCTGTTCTTTGAAACATTAATTACATTATATACTATTCTTGAATATCTTAATTATACTACCATATGAATATATTATTTTGATCTTTTTTGATTTTTTCCTATCTGTCATGAACTGAAAGAATTTAACATTTTTGTTCTAATAATTTTATAGTGGAGAATGCACACTTGAGAAGAAAAGTTATTCTGCTGCTATTACATGTAATGTTGTGTTTATGTCTCTTATGTCCATTTGAATGAAAGTGTAGTTTAAATTCAATGTTTTTTTGCTGATTTTCTGTCAGATGAACTGTTTATTGCTGAAGTCCCCTACTCTTATTGTATTATTGTATGTTTTTGTCTGTTTTGTCAAAGATTAGATGGCTATATGAGGATAGTCTTATATCTGGGTTCTCAGTTCTGTTCCACTGATCAATGGCTCCATTTTTGTGCCAGTACTAAGCTGTTTTGGTTATTACAATCTTATAATAAAATTTGAAGTCTGGTAAATTGATACCTCCCATTTTGTTTTCATTGCCTAGAATTGTTTTTGCTATGTGAGGTCTTCTCTGGTTCCATATGAAGTGTAAAATTAATATTTCCACAACTGTGAAGAAGGATGTTGGTATTTTAATAGGGATTGCTTTGAACCTATAGATTACTTTGGGTGGTATAGACATTTTAACAATGTTGATTCTGTCGACCCACGAGCATCATATGGTTTTCCACCTGTTTACGTCCTCTGCTATTTCCTTCCTCAATGTTTCATAGTTCTCCCTGTAGAGGTCTTTTACCTCCTTAGTTAAATATATTCCTGGATACTTTATTTTCTTTGTTGCTATTGTGAAGGGAATTGAGTCTTTGACTTGGTTCTCTGTATGACTGCTATTGGTGTATATGAAAGCCTCTGATTCGTGTGTATTTTTTTTTATCTTGAGACTTTACTGAATTCATTTATCAATTCCAGGAGCCTCTTGGTTGAATCCATGGGGTTTTCTAGATATAATGTCATGTCATCAGCAAATAGTGAGAGTTTGATCTCTTCTGTTCACATTTGTATGCCTTTAATTCCACTCTCTTGCCTGATTGCTGTGGCCAGGACTTCCAGCACTATGTTGAATAGAAATGGAGATAGTGGGAAACCTTGTCTGGTTCCAGTTCTAAGTGGGAATGCTTTCAATTTTTCCCCATTCAGTATGATGTTGGCTGTGGGTTTGTCATATATGGCTTGTATCATTTTTAGATAAGCCCCGTCTATGCCTATTTTGTTAATCTTCCTTATCGTAAGAGGGTGTTTGAATTTTGTCAAATGCTTTTTCTGAGTCTATTGAGAGAATCATATGGATTTTGTTTTTGCTTCTGTTTATGTGGTGAATTACGTTTATAGATTTGCGTATGTTGAACCATCCCTGCATCTCTGGGATGAAGCCCACTTGGACATGATGGATTATTTTCTTAATAAGCTAGAATTTTGGATTCGGTTAGCTAGAATTTTGTTGAGAATTTTTACATCTATATTCATAAGTGATATTGCTTTGTAGTTTTCCTTTTTTGTTTTGTCCTTTCCTGGTTTTGGTATCAGGGTTATGTTGGCTTCATAAAATGTGTTGGGGAGGAATCCATCCTTCTCAATGTTGTGAAATAATTTCTGCAGGATAGGTACCAGTTCTTCTTTGTAGGTGTAGTAAAATTCAGGTGTGAAATCATCCGGTCCGGGACTTTTCTTTTTTGGAATATTTTTTATTGCTGTTTCAATTTCAGTCCTTAATATTGGTGTGTTCAGGAATTCTATTTCTTCTCTATTGATCCTGGGGAGGCTGTGCATTTCTAAAAATTTGTCCATTTCCTCCACATTTTCCAGTTTGTGTGCATAAAGGTTTTTGTAATATTCATAAATTCTATCTTGAATCTCAATGGCATTGGTTGTGACTTCTCCTTTTTTCTTCCTGGTGGAACTTATTAGAGATTTTTCTTTTCTGTTTTTCATTAGTCTAGCCAAAGGCATGTCTATTTTGTTTATTTTTTCAAAGAATGAACTATGAACTTTTTGTTTTATTAATCTTCTGTACAGTTTCCCTGTTGTCAATTTCATTTAGTTCTGATTTGATCTTATTAATTTCCCTTCTTCTGCTGGGTTTGGGTCAATCTGTTCTTCTTTTTCCAGTTCTTTGAGTTGATTTATTAGGTTGTCTGTTTGTGCTTTTTTTTGACTTTTGGATATAGGCATTTATGGAAATAAATTTTCCTCTCAGGAATGTTTTGACTGTGTCCCACAGATTTTGATAACTTATGTCACCTTTGTCATTTAGTTCAAAGAATTTTTTGATTTCCATCTTTAGTTCCTCATTTATGAAGGAATTGTTGAGCAGAAGGTTGTTTAATTTCCATGACTTTGTGCAGAGGTGAGAGTTGCTGCTGAGGTTGATTTCTATTTTTATTGCACTGTGATCTGAGAAGAGGCATGGTATGATTTCTATTTTTTTTAAATTTTTTAAGACATGCTTTGTGTCCTAGAATATGGTCTATCTTAGAGAATGTCCCATGAGCTGATGAGAAGAATGTATAGTCAGTGGTTTTTGGGTAGAATGTCCTGCAAATGTCAGTCAGACCCATTTGTTCTAGGGTTCTGTTTGAGTCCATTACTTCTTTCTTAAATTTTTTTTGGGAGGATCTGTCCTGTGCTGTCAGTGAGGTGTTGAAGTCTCCGACTATTAAGGTGTTACTGTTTATCAATTTGTTTAGATCAAGTAGAGTTTGCTTTATGAATCTGAGTGCATCTAAGTTGGATGCATACATATTTAGAATTGTTATGTCTTCTTGTTGAACTATACTCTTCACCTTTATATAGTGAGCCTCTTTGTCTTTCATTACTTTTGTGAATTTAAAAACTAAGTTATCTTAAAGACTGGGCTTACACAAAGAGTGCAATGTGCACCACCCGAAGGATGGACATATTTGAAACTGGGACTTAGGCGGGAGGGGGGGCAAGGGCAACATCATAACCTAAACATCTGTACCCCCATAATATGCTGAAATAAAAAAAACAAAAAAAAACTAAGTTATCTGAGATCAAAACTGCCACACCAGTCTTCTTTTGGCTTTCATTTGCTTGAAATATTGATTCCCACCCCTTTACCTTGATTCTAAATGCATCCTTGCAGGTTAGATGCATTTCTTGGAGACAGCAGATGCTTGTCTTGTTTTTTTCTATCCATTCGGCCAGTCTATGTCTCTTGAGAGGGGAGTTCAAGCCATTCGCATTTATTGAGAGAACTGATAATTGGGGTGAATTACTGTTCATTCTGTTGGGTTGCATTTTGTTGCTTTGTTTCCTCTCTTGAGCCATTGTGGAATCTAGCCTTTGATCTTTAACTTTTGAGTGGTTTTACATTCGTGCGTGTTTATTGTGCTGTCCCTTGTGTAATTCTATTATGAGTACTTCTTGGAGAGCTGGTCTTGGTGAATTCCCTCAGTCTTTGCTTATCTGAGAATGTCTTTATTTCTCCTTCATATATGAAACTTAATTTTGCAGGGTACAAGATTCTAGGCTGGGCATTATTCTGTTTCGAAAAAGTAAGAATGGGGCCCCAGTCTTTTCTTGCTTGCAGGGTTTCAGTTGAGAAGTTTGGAGTTAGTCTGATGGGCTTTCCTTTGTATGTTACTTGTTTCTTTCGCCTTACAGCTCGTAGATAGGCCTCTTTAGTGGATATTTTGGTCAATCTGATGACTGCATGATGTGGTGTCTTTCTATTTGCATTGAATCTCCCTGGGGTCCGTTGAGTTTCTTGTACCTGTATATCTAGATTTTTAGGATGGCCTGGGAAATTCTCCTCTGTTAACTCCTCAAATAGCTTATTCAGCCCTTGCGTGTTTTCTTCTTCACCTTTCGGAATTCCTATCACCCTCAGGTTCAGTTTTTTCACATAATCCCACATTTCTTGTAGGCTTATTTCTTTTCTGTTAATTTTCTGCTCATTTCTGTGACTGACTTATTTAATTGGAAGGAATTGTCTTCAATCTCTGAGATTCTTTCTTCTGTTTGATCTACCCTGTTCTTGAAGCTTTCCATGGTGTTTTGTAGTTTCCTGAATAAGTCCTTCATTTTCAGGAGATCGGTTTGATTTTTCTTTAATATTTCAATTTCTTTAGTGAATTTTTCTTCCAAGTCCTGGATTTTTTTTTTTTTTTGTGATTTCTTTGTGTTGATCATTTATTTTTTTGTTGCATATCATTGAGTTTTCTTACAATCCATGTTTGAAATTCTTCTTCTGAAATTTTAGTGTTCTGAATTTGGTTAATGTCCATAGCTAGAGAGCTGTTGTTCCTCTTTGGGGGGTGTGCTTTCCATTTGATTCTTCATACTTCGAGAGTTCTTTTGCTGATTCCATCCCATCTGGATCAGTTTTTCCTTCTTGCCTTTAGATTGTTGTTTGGATAATGACACTCCCTGTTTAGCCTTTGAGTCAGTAGATGGTTTTTGTGGGTGAGATTTGACCACACTCTTTACGATGAATCAGTAGATGCAGTAAAAGGGTGTGCAGAATTACCTCCCTGTCGGTAGGTGGCACTTGCTGGGATGAGTGAGCTGCAGTGCTGTTTTTGGGTCCTATAACCAGCTCTTATTCCTCTGGAGAGGCCCTCTTGTGCCTCAGGTTGTGGGTGGGGCCCTGGGACTTCCAGGTGTGTCCTTATTCTCCACCTCAGTGGGGACAGGTCTGAGAGTGAGTCTGGGTGGGGCTGGATTGGGTAAATCTGCCCTCAAGTTCCACAAATTCTGTTAGCAGGAGTCAAAGATCTGTTCTTTGCTTCTGTGAAAAGCTGCCAGGAGGGGCTGAAATGGCTCTGTTCAGCTGAAAAGCCTGGCTTGGGGGGTGGGGCTGTTCAAGACCTGCACTCAGGAACAGGTCTCACTCCTCTCCACCCTCCCCCACTCCATGGTCTCTCTCAACCCTCTGCCAGCAGGCAGGACCTCAGGCCAATGGATCTCCCCTGGCTGTGATGTAGGCCGGGAGGTTCCCTGCCCAGAATCACAGACTGAGCTGGGTGCACAGCTCTCTTTTGGCAGGAGAGTTGCTGCTCAGCACACTGATCTGCCCCTGAAGGCACACACTCCTCAGTAGGGTCTTTCACAGATCTCCCTTCTGTGCCCTGGGGCAGTGCAATTGTGATCTGAGTGTACAGGGTCTGGTCTGCAGGCCTGTACCCTGGGCCCTGGAGATCAATTCCTGACACTGCCAGGGGGAGGGATGCTGGTCTTTAATCACCTACAGGGTGCCCAAGCTGGATAGATTTCACTCCACTTCGGGATTTACCTCACTCTCCTGGAGTCACCAGGAAAGCAGCACCTGGGAGGTCTGACAGGTAGGGAGCTCACAGTCAAAGTACACTCAGTCTACTGTAAGTCCCCAAAAGGAAAGGTCCCGTTCCTTGGAGATGTCTCCGTGTGATGGCTAAATTGTCTCTCTGGGCACCCATGGGTAGGGAAGGGGAAGGAAAGAATGGAGCAATATGGCATCTGCCGATAGGCTTGGCTCTGCCCCGAGGGCACAGAAGGTGCCCCGAGGGATCTGGGAGCCTGGTGTGCTGTCTGCAAGAGGCCACCGCTCACTGGCAGCAGCCGTCTCTGGGCCGGTGATGGCAGGTCTCTCTAACCGCTCAGGAGCCCACAACAGTACGAGATGCAAGGGAGGGGAAAGTTATCTGGTCCACCTACCCTTGTCGCTAGTCTCCAAGTCTCTCAGGACCTTTCTCCTTCCAGTTCTCCTCCACAACATCTTCCCATGTAGTCTCCTGTAGTTTCAGGCACCCTTCCTTCCGACCTTCACCCGATCTATGTTTTCTGCTAGTTTATTTTTTTCACTTTCTTCTAAAATCTGTCTTTTTTGTGGAGACACTTTGAATGGAGGCTTTTCTCGTCCACCATCTTGGCTCCTCCCTCACTGTATTTTCTTGAAAGCCACTATGTGTCTTTTCAAAAAAAATCAAACAATTATTTTGAATTTCTTGTCAGGCAGTGCATACATCAATAGTAGTGTTATGCTTAGAATAAAACAATAAAAAGTAGTTACCTATAAGGTGTAAGTAATAACAGAATGGAAGGAGCACTGATTAATCTTTTCTGAATGCATTTTTTTAATAAAATTATAACTTTTAAATAATATAAATGCACATTTTTTTTAAAAAAAAGTAAAATTTGAAAGGATTGAAAATGTCAAAACTGATTACAGACAGAACAAATGAACCAAACAGTATTTTGATTTCATGATATAATCATATAAAAATAAATATAATTCAAGTAAGTTGTGAAACACAGTCTTATAACTGTCCATTTTTTATGTGATATATTTTAAGGACAAAAAGATTTATGAAGAAATCTTAAATTTTACAATGTTCTTATCAATACCATATGTGACCATTCATTTAGTCACCTTGACCAGAAGCCAGGGGATCCTGACAGAATCTCCTCTCTCATTCATTTCTCTGCAGCCATTCATATAGACCTCTGATGGTGCAGTCTCTATATCCTAAGACTACCACCTGCTGTGCCCTCCTTTGTGTTCTTCTGCACTTAGATAAGGCCTTCATTATTGCATGGATTAGTACAATAAACTTTGTGTCTTGATTCTTTGTTGCAAACAAATCATTTATAACCACCATGGCCTCCTGTTGTCACCCTAATTTTATCCTCATAATAATGTCATAATGATCTTACAACAGAGGTCTAACCATGTCTCATGATCTCTTTAAATTCCTCTAAAGGGTCCTTCTCAGGATAAAGCTCAAACTCCTTTCATTTATCACATTAAAAAAAAATAATAACAATCAGGCCTCTGGTTGCCTCTGTAGTTTCATCTCCTGTCAATGCCCTGCAAGCAAGTTTTGTTCAAGTCAAATCAAGTACTTACAACTGAATAAAGACATGATCCTATTTAATACCTGTGTGGCACAGATTATAAGATTACATGTGATATGCAGAATATCTATCTTCCCTCCTCATATCCCTCCTTTTGTTTCTCTAATCCTACTTGTGATTTAAAAATCAAAAAAAAAAAAAAAAAGCTAACTTAGTTCAAGATACTAGGAAGAGTTTCCTAATCACTGAGCTAAGTTAGAGGACCTTTATCATTACTTCCTGAGTACTGTGTTTCCCTTTATCATAGCTCTTATTACGTAGACTTATTGCCTATCCTCTATCACTAGACTGTAATCTCCTTAAAGGAAGGATTACCTTTTTTCCCACGTGTGTGTCTAGCACATGACGTGGTACTTTGCACACTATGGGTACCGAATAACTTTTTGAATGAATAAATATTATATGTGAAAATATTTTATAAACTATAAAAATTCTTCATAATACAAATTGATATTATTATTACTACCCAAAAGTTAAATATTGGGGTAGTATAATAATTTACCCCTAACTATAAAAGATCACTCTCTTGACTGATACTTTTCTGATGATGCAAACAAACAAATAAAAATCGTTTCTGGTTAAATAATGTAAAGCATTGGAACCTAATCTCAGCTTTGCTACTTATTTATTGTTTAATTTTGGACAAAATACTGAATTTCTGTGAACCACAATAACTTCATCTATAAAATGGTGATATTAAGTCCTATTTTACAAAGTTATTAGGATTAAAATTAGATATTAGTGGGTATGTGTATATATATGCATATGAGATTTGTACATTTTTCTCTTTATATCATTTGAAACATAGTATGTAGGATTCCACTAAATTGTAGCTGTTATTACCACTGTTACTTAAAAAAGAATTTAGCAGAAGAAATAAGGTTTCTTCATATTTGGGTGGTAAATTTATATCCCACCTATATTTGTGGCTTGGGGCACTATTCATAAAACAGAAACATATGGTGCCAGATATTGTGTGCTGCCAGATGAGTCACATTTTGTCCTTAAGATAGAAGGAGAGAAAAATTTTGTGGATAGATGAATTCTCTGTATTATTTATTGATATACATGCTCTTCTCTCATATGCACCAATTAGTCTAGGTATTGGGTTTATTTTTATAAATGAACTTGATAAATAATTGAATATGAAACTGCCCCTGATTCTGTCCTTGGACTCCTGGGGCATTAAGAATTCATGCCTCTCTTGACCTGCAAGCTTCTACTCCTATTCCAGCAGCCCTGCGTGGTATCTGAGAGGAGACTTGTCACTCAAGCTGACTTGTATAGTACTTTTTCTGATGTGGAAAATGTTGACCCAAGGGAAGCCTCTGAACTCATTTTCATTAGTGATCTAAACACATTTGGAGAGTAGAGTAGGGGCTGGGCAACAGATTATTTGCCTCTCAGCATGGCAAAACCGCACTTATTGTCACTGCCCACTGGCTCAGAAGAAATCAACTTCCTAAGCATGTAGCCTCTTCTGCACTTCACTGGGCTGATCTGTGCTGTTATTTTGTTCCTGGGGATCATTAGTGATGGCCAACTCTCCATTGATTAATCAGGTAGAACAGAGCCCCTAGGAACAAGCCTAGTCCTTTCCCTGAGATCCGTGCTCTAGGAGTCTGTTCATTTTGAGTCTTTATTTGCATTTGTCTTGAGTTGTGTGCAGACAAGAATGTCAGCTAACTTTGAATAACATTAAATACTACCTTGTTTTGAATAAGTTATCAGACCCCTCAGATCCTTTGCTACCTAATCATTCAACATCTATGAACCAGTTATCAATGTATTAGAAATGTGAAACCTGTTTCTCCCCTAGTTGGTATTCATAAATCATTTTGTCTTGTCTTAGAGGTAGGTTTTAGGACTCAGTTTGGATATAGCCCAGGGTATGTGCACTACATTGTCATAACCTCGTGTAGTTTTCAAACTATAGAAAATTCATGGAAAGCCATGAGGTTAAGTTTATTGTAGCCTACAGTTAGAAAAAAATAGTAGTGGAAGAGGTGAGGCTAGCAAAGATGATATTTCATAATGGTAAATATTGCCCTGGATATTATAAATACCAGAGGAACAAAGTAGCATCACTTCCAGACAGAATGGTTTGGATAGTTTCACAGCAAAGGAGAAAAACAAAAATTCCTGCTCTCACATTTCAGAAAAGAATTTAGTTATCTCTCTGTGGAAGCTTCTATCATTTATCACTATCTTTCATCCATAAAGAATTTTTCCACTTAATAAATTTCTTTCAAAAGCTCAAAGTAATACAATGGAACAAAATTGTCCAAAGTCCATTTAAACACCAGTCTTATTAATTTTCAAATTTTTCCTGGGATTGTTGGAGTGATATCAGACTTCAGTCCTGGGCAGGGCCCTTTAGCCAGTGAGCCAAGCAACAGCAGGGACTCAGCCATTCGATTCTTCTCTCAGGTCCTGCAGAGATGATCACTGGTCATGGGCCTCCTGCTGACCGCTGCTGCTGTCTGCCTGTGTCTCTCTCAGTCCTCACCACTTCCCTCTCTGTCTTTCTCTCTAATTTTTCTAACCAAGAAAGAAAATATTTTTTTTCACCAGCTCTCATCTGTTTTTGATGTACTTGAGATTTCACTTTTCTGGGGGTGGCAGATTCTTCAGGTCCAGTTCTGAAAGATTTGGATACAAAGGCAGGGGTGTCAAAGAATCTGCACTTTTTAACAGCACTTAAGTTGATTCCCGTACAGTGAACTTGGGAACATACCGAGAGCAACATTGCTGTAAAGGAAGAAATCTTGTTTTTTTTTTTTTTATTTATTATTGTACATATTTAAGGTGTACAACATGATGTTTTGATATACATACACATAGTGAAATGATTCTTACAGTCAAGCAAATTAAAATATTTCTCAACTGACAAAGTTATCTTTTTTGTGGTAAAAGCACCTAAGATCTATACTTTTAGTGAATTTTCAGTGTATGATACAATAATGTTAACTAAAGTCTTCATGCTGTATGTTAGATACCTAGGCTTATTCATCTTACATACCTACATCTTTATACCCTTTGACTCACATCTCCCCATTTCTCCCCTTTCCCTGCCCCTGGTAACCAGCATTGTACTCTCTGTTTCTTTGTATTTGGCTTTATCTAAATTTCACAAATAACTGATATCATGTAGCAGGTTTTCTTTCCATGTCTGACTAATTTCACTTAGTTAATGCCCTCCAGGTTCATGCATATTGTCACAAATGTCAGGATCTCCTTCTTTACATAGACACATATATATAATACACATTCATTCGTTCACATATATATACGTATATATGTATGTATACACACACACACCCACATACAATTTCTATATTCATTCATCATCAATAAACTCTTAGATAGTTTCCATACTGGAGCTGTGGTGAATAGTGCTGCATGAACATGGGTCTACAGATATCTCCACAAGATATTGATTTCATTTGCTTTGCAAATATGCTCAGAAGAGGGATTGCTGGATCATATAGCAGTCATAGTTTTAATTTTTTGAAGCAGCTCTATATTTTTTTCTATAATGTCTGTACCAATTTACATTCACCAACAGCATAAATTTCTTCCCTTCCATACTCTGGCCAGTACTTGTTTTCTGTTGTCTTTTTGATAATAGCCATCCTAACCAGCATATGGTGATATCTCATTGTGATTTTGAATTGCAGGTCCCTAATCATCAGTACTATAGAGCATTGCTTCATATAACTGTTGGTCATTTGCATGTCTTCCTTGGAAAAATGTCTATGTAGGTCCTTTGCCCATTTTTAAAATCAGATTATTCGGATTTTTGCTCTCGAGATTTGTAAGATCCTCATATATTTTTAATATTAACCCCTTGTCAGTTGTACGGTTTGAAAATACTTTTTCCCCCAATCCATAGACTTCCTTTTCATTTTGTTGATTGTTTCCTTTGCTGTGTAAAAGCTTTCCAGTTTGATGTAGTCATACTTGTTTGTTTTTGCTTTTGTTACTGGAGCTTTGGGTGTTATGTCCAAAAATCATTACCAAGGCCACTGACAAAACATAGTTTTCCCTCTCTGTTTTCTTCTAGGAGATTTATCGTATGACTCTGGTCTGGAGATTTTGTTTATTTGCTTGTTTTGTTTATAATTACTAATTTTGTCAGGATGCTGCAAGATGATTTATATTCATTATCACATTCAGGACTCAAAAAACACCTGTGAGTTAGGTATTATTATTAGCTACATTTATCAGGTGGAGAATAAAAACAACTAAGGTTGAGAAACTTTTAAGTACTTGCCCAAGGTTACACAGTTAGTGCACAGCAGAGCTGGGATGAAAACTCCAGTTCGTCTGATTCAAAATCCACCTCTTTTCACTGCATCATGCTGCCTGCTCAGGTAAGACGTTGCCAAGACGCTTGCCAATGAATCTGGCAGCCACTCATGCTGGCACGCTCCCTCTCTCATCTCTAGATACTTCTGTGCCTCCATAAGGACTAAATACTCATATATTTTTGGGCTGTGTCCCAAATAACGTGGGTGAGACCAAAGAAAATTGAAAATACATTATCTGCTCTCCAGGATTATGAATTTTATTGGCAAAGACAGGTGTCACACATAACAGTATTTACAAAGAGTAAATGACAATAAATGTGATTATGAGTTGGGACTAACTTGGTTTTGAGATAAATAGTTTTTACTTAAAATGAATGTTGATGTTATGGAGGTTTCCTATGTAGCCATGATGTCATATGTCAATGTCAAAATATATATGTATATATATTTAAGTTTCTAATTCTGGCTTTACCAGCAGAATCTCTAATATATGTCTACTAAACTTTACGGAACACATTACTTCCAAGGGAAACCTTTGGGTAAAAGGAAATTTGAGAGTATTTCACAATTAAAATCATAACATATTCAAGGTAAAAATTATTTTAAGAAAACACTGATCACTTTGGAGAACCGACTGAAAAAAGAGAACCTTCTCTGGCTGCAAATACAGGAAATGGGTCACAGGCAACACATACAATGAACACCAAGAAACAGAATTAATGCAGAATCAATACAGCAAGCGAAAGCGTTAGAATCTTAGGAACAAAAAGCCAAACAATGATATGAAATATATGATAAAATAACTGAATAAAATACACATTTAGAGCAGCGCTCTAAAGAAAGAGAAATAAAAAGATCCTAACATTGAAGAAAGCAATCAAAACAAAAGCAGTAATGAGAAGCTGATACCCCTAAGATTTTTAATAAGCCATAGGTCTTGAAAGCTACAGATTAGGATTCTAACACAAGAGACCAGGTCCAAGAAATAAGGGCATGAGCCTGAATAGGGTGAATAAACTAGAACTGAACTATTTGCATAAATTGCAGGGTTCCAAATTTTCCCTATTATTTTGGGAAAATACTCTGGTACACTGCACTTGGCTATTGAGATCCCCCCTGAGGGAAAAAACAAATTATTTCTCTAGCTACGGCAGACAGCCCTCAACTAACAACAGTTTTGGGGGATTGCCTCAACTGAGGAGAGCTAGTTCAACCAAATTTATACCCCCTCCCTGGGCTGGCCCATGTTTGATGTCTGAGGATAGGGATATAATGGCCTAGCTCCTCAACCCAGCTCAGGAAAAAGTCTGTAAGGTCATTCTACCAGAACTCCTCACAGGGGCAGGCAAGTCACCTGCTCGTAACGCGTAGCTTGCAGTCTCCCTCTGCCCAATCCTGAATTCTTCTGTTCCCTTCCTTAGATGCTGGTTGCAAGAGCTCTCTTTATAAGCCTCCTCCCTGGAAACTCCTTCTGCCCTTCTGCAGAATGCTTCTGTTAGAGAACTGAACTTAAAGGGATTCACACGAGTACAGGCAAGCTTGTATTTTATTTTTCATCTTAGGCAGTAGATATAGAAAAGAAGGAAGAGGAGGAGGAAGACGAAGAGGAAGAGGAGGGGAGGAGGAAAAATAAATGAGCAGAAGTTGTAACTCTAGTCTGAGTTTACACTATCTGTTCAGTGAATAAACAAAAGTCATTAAATCGATATTAAAATTGTTCTATGACGAATAAAACTACTGGACCCAAGTAGATAAAGATAAGACATTTCATGACACTTTCATATACCAGGGCATACAGGATTTTCCAAGAATAAACAACCTCACTGAAGAAAGGAACACAATCAAAAATTCAATATTACATGAAGGCATTTAAAAAATACTGACAGTCTTGAATTTTATTTCACTCTTGCATTCCCAGAAAATAACAACTGTCAAGAAATACTTGCAAGTCTCTGTGTTCTGAGAAATGGCTAACTGACAAAGACCGTACTGCTCTCGCATATTCCTCCTCATGGCTCCCATGAGGCCCCCTTTCTTTTCTTTGAGAAGTTACTCTTTAATGAGTGCTCTCCATTGTAATAGCTTGAACAAAATCATCTCCTTAATCCTCTGGTGCATTTTGTCTTTCACAATGTGGGTGCTGTGGTGATTCACGTAGACTGGAACCCCACCTGCAGATCACGATTTACTCAGTCCACGTAATGAGGCCTCTTGGAACCCTTCTGTGCTCCTGAAGGTCCAGGACTCAACAGTGAGTCCAGCTCTTTATCCTATGTTGCTGACTCCTTCTGGTGATTGATAAGGAGTTGATTTTTTTTTATTGCTTTTTTTTTTAATTTCAGCATATTATGGGGGTACAGATGTTTAGGTTATGTATGTTGCCCTTGCCGCCCCCTCTCCTCCTAAGTCTGAGTTTCAAATATGTCCATTCTTTCTTACTTGATTTCTTGCAGCAGATGCTTTTGGCTTTATTGTCTAACCATTTGGCTTTCCCTGTAAATCGATTGGTGGTTTACAGAGATCTTGTGTCTGTCAGGAGAAAAAGAATCTGGTTTGCTAATCTTTTCTGTTTGTCTCTTTGCTTATTTTGAGTTCATATCAATTGAGAATTGCATGCCCACCAGGAAGTGTATATCTGGACAGGTAAATTTGTATTTTTGTGTTTATGCTTGACCAACTACTAAAATTTTAGAATTGAAGATAAAAGCTTTCTCTTCTGTATTATGTTTATGTGCCTCTAACATAGAAAGACCTTTCCCTTTCCTCGTGTGACTGTATAACATTTTCTTACCTCTGAAGGTATTCTAAAATTCAATCAAACAATCTCTTAAAAGCATTTTAATTGGTGTAGAGATAAGTAACCACTAATATAAATTGAAAATTCCTAAACGTCTTAAAAGATAAAGAAATTAAACTTTTAATACTTTTAATGTGCAAATAAAGGTTATTCATGTAATTCAGAAATGTTTTAAGAATTCAAGTTTATATAATTTAGGTAAATCTTTGGCTAACTAGAATACTTTAATAAGTTTGGTTTAATAATAACGACTGTATTTCTCTTATTTGTCAGTATTAAGTATAACATGTAGTCGATTTTTATTCCACTTACTAATTTAATAAGCTAGTGTTGCTTCTATTAAATGTTTAAGATTATTAAAAATATGTAAATTTGTGAAGCCTCATGAATCATTATTCTGACAAACTTAATTCTAATAGCAATTATGTTTTCTAATATATTATCTTGAAGGTGTTTTTTAAGATCTTTAGGCAACTGAAAAACTTGAACTGATAATAAATTGAGTTAGTTCATAGATATTCATTATATCCTAGATTATTTCTAAGATAGAATACTGAAAAATTAATTGCTCAGCCTCATTTTAAATAGTTTATAAACTTTTCACTTCATTTTTCTGTGGTGAAGAGTGACTATATGTATTTGGGTCTGATAACGAACATGTTCACTATGTCCCTTGGAAAGTTTTACAATGAGGGATGTTTATGGATATAGAAAGTTGTAAAGGTATATGAAAATGAAATTATCTTTACCACGGTCAAAGCTAGCTAAGATTTGATGTACTTAATTTATGAGACTTTCGGAAAAAAGCATTAGTAACAAATGTTATATAAATGCCAAGCTAAAATTTGGTTTTTCCTTGGTTAAAATGAAGTAAAATAATTAATGGTCTTCCCTTATTAAGAGACTGTAAAAGGTATGATTTTACTCAGTAATCTGCTTAGGTAGGTAACAGAGACTTTGTGTCTGATCAAAATAACTTTTTCTAGTTTATTTTATTATATCTTTGATTATTTAAGTAAATAAAGGTTTCTCACTTAAGAAAGAACTAAGATTCTTTAGACATCATGTTATTTTCTTTGTTTTCTTTTAAAATGTTTTACTGTCTCTTTGATTAAATAGGTTATAGAGTATTATTGCACAGCAATCCATTGTGCTGTATTAATCAAGTGTTCAAATCTGACGTTCGATACTTTGCCTAAATGACATCTTTTGAATCTAAAACTATCCTTCAGATATCTCAGAGGGTTCTTAAAAAATCACAAAGATTTTTTTCTTCCTCCTGTAAAAAAGAGGTGCTAGAATTAATTACGTTTATTTGTTATATCACTACTGAGTTGTATGTACATTGTCATATCAGAAGAGATGTTTGGCCTTCTTTTGGTTACATTTATATGGGTAAAATTATATTAATATAAATAATTTGGAAATTGTATGCTGTATGGGAAGTTCCTAGATATTTGCCAGTGCCCTCCCTGGCTATAGTATGATTCGATTTATTAGTTCTCATGTTGTTTTGTCTAATATTAGACAATAATAGTATAGGTTATTAGTCATTCTTTGTTATTTTTTAAAACATTAAGTTAGTCATATCTTTACTTCTTTATTGTGAATCTAACATTTCTTAGGCTGCTGGTTTTCAATTGGGGATTTACACCAGTTACTTATTTTTAATTTATTAATATGCAATGTTTAGAGCCTACTGCAAACTCATTGAATCTCTTTACTTGATATTCTTGATATATTCTGTTAATAGATATACTCTTACTGCACGAATGGTATATTATGTTTCAGGATAATTTTACACTGTATCTGAAATATTTTTCTCTGTAAAAATTATCTATTTTTAAAAAATTTAAACATAATGTCTATTTTATAAAAATAGTGTTAGTCATTACATTAATATTTATAGATATTTTGTCTAAACCGTTTTTAAGTTGACCATTATCTTGTTTTGCATGCCACAGAAACAAGCAAATTTCCTTGTCATTTGCATTACAAGTTGGGCATCCTAATCCAAAAATCTGAAATCTGAAATTCTTCAAAATCTGAAATGTTTTGAATGCCAACATAATGCCACAAGTGGTAAATTTGACACTGACACCTTGCTTTCTGATGGATCAATATACACAATTTTTTTCATGCACAAAATTATTTAAAATATTTTATAAAATAACCTTCAGGCTATGTGTATAAGATATATATGAAACATAAATAAATTTCTTGTTTAGACTTGAGGTCCTTCCCCAGTGTATCTCATTATGTATATGCAAATGTTCAAAAATCTGAAAGATTTCAAAATCCAAAACCCTTCTTTGTGGTCACACGCATTTCAAATGAGGGATACCGCAACCTGTATTCTTGTAATAAACTCCCATTAGAGACTTTCCTTTTGAAAATCGTCAATAATGAGTTCACCACAGCCATTTTAAGTCATTTCATCATCTACAGATAATTTTTTTGTTTGATGGTTTGTTTTATTCGAGTGCTCTCCTAAAAGTTCTTAACAATCAGTCACAAGTTAGGAGTGACTCATCTTAAAGAATGATTACTTCAAAGGATCATGTAAGACTATTCCAGGTACCTCTAGGTGCAGCCTTCTAATGGCATCACTTAAACATATTTGAAATCATAGCAATAGACTGAGTCAAGATTTCCAGAAATTGAGCTAAGAAGTAGATAAGTCCATGGCATTGCAAACCCAACATCTACAATAACAAGAGTTAATTACATGGACTGAATCAACTGTTGGAGATGATTGTTCTTTTTGTTTGAATTATTGTAGCTTTTTTAATGTTCTATTTTTGGAATATTTAATGAACTGTTTATTCTTTTTTCTTAAGCTATCTATAACTTATCTGTAAGTTATCTATAATTCATATCAAATTAGTAAACTATAATTTTGCACACTAAAATAAAACATTTACAAATGATATTTTACTTTCCCTATTTGACAATCTCAGAATCATGAGAATTATAGGACAGATTTGGCAATAACTCAATATTTAGCTAAATACAACAGAGAACTAAACCCATGAAACACTGAGACAGTGGTGAGGCATGCACTGTGAGTTCCCCACTCATATCTCCAAACTGAACACTATTCATTTGTATGCAAATAATTGTTTTTAGTCCCAATCTTCTGTAGCTATTTGCCTGAGGGGATTCCCTGGCTACTAGAGTACACCTGGACCACACACAAACAGCTGCAAGTGTCAAGGAATTCATATCCGTGGCAGTATTCTTCAATAAATACGAGTTGGGAGTTGGTAGATAAATACCACACGTTTTGAGATATGTTCAGCAATGCCTCCCTAGAGGTCTCCGGTAGTATTGAATTTCCATTGCCCATGGTGGTAATATGCTTATTATCGTACTTTATTGACTTCCTTCTTGTATTAGTCAACTAGGGCTGCCATAACAAAGAACCACAGACTGGATGACTTAAACAATGATAATTCATTTTCTCGTAATTTTGGAGGCTAGAATTCTGAGATTAAACCATCAGCAGGATTGACTTATTCTAAGGCCTTTCTCCTTGGTTTGTATATGGCTGTCTTTTTCAAGCATATTCACATGGTCTTTCTTCCATGTATGTCTATTATGGGATGAATTGTGTACTCCAAAATTCATATATTGACGATCTAACTCTCAGTACCTCAGAATATGACTGCCTTTTGAGATATAGCCTTTAAAAAGATGAATAATTTGAAATGAAGCTGTTAGGGTGGGCTTTAATGCAATCTGACTGGTATCGTTATAAGAAGAGGAAATTTGGACACAAAAAGAGACATCAGACATGTTGTGCACTGAGGAAAGACTATGTACAGACACAGGGAGAAGGAGGCTATCTGCAAGAAGACAGGCCTCAGGAGAAACCAAACTTTGAATGCCTTGATCTTGGACTTCCGGCCTCCCAAACTGTGAGAAAATAAGTTTCTGTTGTTTAAATCACCCAGTCTCGGGTATTTTGTTATGGTAGCCCCAGCAAATAACACAATATCTGTGTCCTAGTCATCTCCTCTTATAAGGACACCAATCAGATTGGACTAGGGCTCATATGTATGATTTTGCTTTACCTTAATTACTACTTTAAAGACCCTGTCTCCAAATACAGTCACATTCTGAGATACTGGGAATTAGGACTTCAACATAACATGTGAATTTGGGGTGGGGACGGACTCAATTCAGTCGTTCACACTTCTTTTTGCAAGATCTTGCTCTCCTCTCTTCTATCTGTATTGCTGTGTGATCATGCCCTAATAAACCAGTAGCAATTAACTGTTTTGTCTAAGAGTCTCAAACTAAAGAAAAGTAGTTAGAAGACCTGGGGAAGAAAGAGTTTAAAATACGTTTTAAAAATCTCACAGAATAGGAGACTAGAGAGAATGAGGAAGAGGTGTTTGAAAATATAGTGGTCTGAAACTTTTTTGTTGTTTATTTTGGCATATTATGGGGGTACAAATGTTTAGATTATATATATTGCCTTTGCCCCACCCGAGTCAGAGCTTCAAGCGTGGCCACCCCCCAGATGGTGCACACTGCACCCATTGTGTATATACCCATCGCCTCCTCCCTCCCATCCTCCAGACACCCAATGAATGCTACTGCTATATGTGCATGTAAGTGTTGAACAGTTAGTACCAATTTGATGGTGAGTACCTGTGGTGCTTGTTTTTTCATTCTTATGATGCTTCACTTAGTAGAGTGGTCTCCAGCTCTATTCAGGATAATACAGGAGGTATTCGATCACCATTGTTTTTTGTGGCTGAGTAGAACTCCATGACATACATATACCGCATTTGATTAATCCACTCATTTATTGATGGGCATTTGGGTTGTTTCCACATCTTTTCAATTGTGAATTGTGCTGCTATAAACATTCTAGTGCAGATGTCTTTTTTATAGAATGCCTTTTGTTCCATTGGGTAGATGCTCAGTAATGGGATTGCTGGATCAAATGGTAGTTCTACTTGTAGCTCTTTGAGGTATCTCCATACTACTTTCCACAGAGGCTGTACTAGTTTGCAGTCCCACCAGCAGTATATGAGTGTTCTTATCTCTCCACATCCACGCCAACATTTATTGTTTTGGGACTTTTTGATAAAGGCCATTTTCATTGGAGATAAGTGATATCTCATTGTAGTTTTAATTTGTGTTTTCCTGATGATTAGAGATGTTGAGAGAAATAAGAGAAAAGCATAAAGCCTACAAGAAATGTGGGATTATGGATAATAGAATTAAATGTAAGAGTGAACGCTATGAACATATTGTAAGAATACACAGGAAAAAAACCGTCATGACATTGGGTTAGGCAGATTTCTTAATTACAACTCCCAAAGTAAAATCCATTAAAAAAAATAAACTCCATCAAAATTAAAAATTGCTCTTCAAAAGATCATTATCTAATTGAAAGACATACCAGACTGGAAAAAAATATTTACAAATCTTAAATTTAATAAAAGACTGTGTCCAGAATTTTAATTTGAATAGATAATTGAATAGATATTTCACAAAGAAAGATAGGCAAAAGATCAGTAAGCCTACAAAACAATGTCGAACAATATTAGTCATTAGGAAAATGCAAATTTAAAATACATGTGATACTACCTTGTAACCACTAGAATAGCTGTAATTTAAAATATTCGTGAAGTGGAGATTTTGTAACCCTTATACATTCCTGGTAGGACTATAAAATAGTACAAACGCTTTGGAAGATAATTTGGGAGTATCTTAATAAATTACATAGATTTAACATAGAACCATCATTGCTACCCCTAGGTATCTATCCAAGGAAACGAAACACTCACATATATATAGCAGTTTTATTCATAACAGCCAAGAGCCAGAAATAATCTCATCAGCTGGGGAATGGATAAAGGAAATGTACTACATGCATAGGACAGGATATTATTAAACAACAAAAACTAGGGAATGCTGAAACCTGCTACAATTTGATGAACCTCAAAAACATGCCAAGTCTGGATGAGCAAACTTTTTCTTTAAAGGGCCATATAGGAACTTCTTTAAGCTTTGCAATCCATAAGATTTCTGATGCAATTACTCAACTCTGACCTAGAAGGAAAATAGTTATAGATGTTACGTAAATTAGTGGCTATGGCTGTAGCCAGTATAATTCTATTTACAAAAGTAGGAATCAGGCATGATTTGGCCTGTGGGCTGCAGTTTGCTGATCTCTGTGTTAAGTGAAAGAAGCCAGATGCAAAAGGCCACTTTTGGTATGATTTCCTGTGTTTAGAAAAAAATAAACCTGAGGATGATAGGGAAAGGCATGCGAGAGATCTTTTGGGGGTGATGAAAATGTTCTAAACTTGTATAACACTGTAAATTTACTAAAATTCCTTGAGTTGCAAACTTAAAATTTATTAATTTTTTGGTGCAAATGATACCATACAATATTATTTTTAAAAAACCTAAATTTAATATGACAAAACATTGGAATTTGTTAAATACACATAATACATATATAGTTGTAATTTAAGAGTCCAGAGTGCTCATCATTACACCATGGAACCCTCACTATAGTTGTAATTTCATTTGGTACATTCTTCTACATTATTAAAATATTTCATAATTAAAGTGTGAAAAGGTGATTATGTCAGGTTCCAAATCCTCATTTTGAACACAAGTAAAGAAAGATCCAGCGAAGTTACATTACTTATTGATAATTAAATCATCAATTAATGCAGATTCACGACTCAGATTCAAGCCTTATGTTCATTTCTTTCACACTGAATTCCATTGCTCTATTCATATAGAGGGAAAAATGTAGAAGCGACAGAGAATATTCTGTTTTCTATTCTCTATTTATTTTCCTAATTTCTCCGTGTTGATCTGATCCATAATAAACTAGCTCACAGAAACAGCAGTAAACTCCTAAAAGTTCAGAGGAGTAAATCCAAACATTAGATATGGAAATGGTATGTATTGGGGACATCTTTGGTATCTGATAACTCTGTAAATATTCTTTGCTAATCTAATAAAATGTTGGAAGGACATCATCTTAATAGCATCCTGGATTTTTTTTTGTCATTTTCTTTCAAATACTTAGTGGTAACTTAGGCATTAATTCAATAAGCCAGACTCACAAGGATTAATATATTTTATTAGACATGTGCAATCTTCAAATATATAGAAATTATTTTTAGAAAATTTGTTAATTTGCTATGAAATATTAATGTGTTCTTTGTTTACATGTGATTCTTCATCTTTGAACCACCACAACTATAACCAGCCCCCCCACAAAAGAGGGGCACTTTAATTCATTCTTGTTTGACTGTTTTTAAAATTTTAGAGTTATTTAATGTTAGAATATGCCAGAACACTAAAACAAAATTTTGATGGAAAGTTTAGTACCTATGATGGTTGTTAATTATTAGTGATATTGATTACATTCAATTTATATGTTTGCTTTGACATTTCTTTAAATCAGGAAAAGCCATTATTGTGTTTTTTTTTCCTATATTGATATATATATCTTGTCCCTTGTTTCTTGGATACTAACTTCATTTCTCATAAGGATACCACAGACCACTATGTTTTGCAATCTGTATCCCAAAACTTTTATGGCCAAATTATTATTTTTTTAATTTTGTGAGATATTTGTTTGCAAAATTTCCATGTTTGTATTAGTCTTTAACAAGGCAAGATGAAGGTTTATCAAAAACACGAATCAATTTCTGTCGACCTCAACAACTGTTTTTCTCCCTGAGCATACTCAGAGCTATGCAAAGGGAATGAGGTTTGGACATATTTGGAGCAATTTCCCATTCCATACTTTTCATCCCTCTCTATTAGAAAGCAAAAATACAAAACAAAATGAAACAAAACAACAACATTAAAATAAAATAAATGCAAACCATGGGAATGTGTGCAGGTAGTCAGGAGGAAGTATTTTAAATTTTATAGAATGGACCCAAGCTTATTTAGTGCCAAGCTGAGTTAATTGCGATAAAATGCTGCTATTCACACTTTTCTATTAAGTTGGATTTGAAGTTATTGTTGCAGGAGATTAGGTCAGAGTGTACTACAAAGCCAGCCAAATTTCATCTAAGTTGTTTATTTTCACTTCTCTCTTTAAACTGTGTATGCACGTGTGTATAAAATACTCAACAGCATGTAAGATTTCACATTGGTTTTAAATTGCTCTTATTTGTGAAGGGTACTTAGTAGCCTGGATAGCTGAATCTTTGTGATTTAACCAGTATCTGTCCCAGCGATACTTTATTAAACCTAAAGGGCATTCTTTTCAGTCCTCTACACAAAATGGGCACTGGGACTTTGGCTCCTCTTTACTTAATAAATCAGCTTTAACATATTGGGTCAGTTTAACTGGCAGTGGCTTTTAAAGACAAGTTAAAAGAAAAAAATAAACATATGCAAAACATACTTTTGTTTCCTTTTGAATTTTAATTATCTATGTGGAAGGGAAGAGTGTGATGAATTCTGAACACCAAGTGAAGCTTTTTATTGAATGATTTTTGAAGAGGGTGCTCACTGCTGCAAATTTACTGATCGGGGAGATACTTTCCCCAAGCTAGGGAGTTTTTTTTCTCCTTGAGGTGATGCACGTCTGATAAGAGAAAAAGCTCTGGATATAGATAATGGGGAAGATGATAGAGAACAGTAGGTGCCACATAAATGCCAACAGTTTGTGTCTCACAACATTTGTCTCATTAACCTTTTGCACCAAAAAATGTAGCGCTCAATTTAATTACCTCTATTTTTTTTTCCAACTGTCTCAATTCTAAAATTTTCTAACTTTTACACAATTCTTTACCACATCAGAGGTACTGTTTGAAGCTTTTTAAGTATATTAATTTATTTGATTCTCCCAATGCCTCTAGGAGGTAGATACTATTTATTCTAACTTTACAGACAGGGAAACAGGTACAGAGAAGGTGAATAATTTACTCAAGGTTCCCAATCTTAAGAGACAGAAACAGGATAAGCAGAGGCTTTCCCATTTAATTCTATCTTGAAAAAAAATGTTGAAACTTTGTTACGATAAGAAATCTTTGAAAGAAATGCATCATGAGTTTTAAAGGCAACATCCAAAGAATCATTCCAACTATATTTGTAATAATATAGGATTTTGGAAGGGGTGTATATCCTCTCAGGTTCATATTTCTCTTTTACATGAACAACATTCCTGAAGATGCACAAGTTCTCATTTGTATTTCAAAAACGAAAGTTGCATCACTTTAGTCATCCCTGGGATGCTTGTAAAAGTGATTCATTTCTGGGCAAGCATCCTTCACCAGACTGTCCTTCACCCTCGACCCCCAACACACACACGCACACACACACACACACACACACACACACACACACACACACACGCTCCACTCCATCCCATTTCTCTCTGTGTCAAAGTATATGATTACTCGTGTTAGATTTTCATGCAAACTTGTTTGCTTTGAAAAGAATCTCACTTCACCCCTATCAGAAGGTCTTTACTCTGCAATTTGTCACAGAATTGAAAGCCCGTGAGGACAATGAGAGGGACTTTCTCCTACTCAGGTCTGAAGGCTGCCCTGCTCCTGCCATCCACATCAGCAGGTCAGATAGTCAGCATGTTCAAGTCCAGATTCTTTGACCTCTGGCTAATCAGGAAAGAAGCCTGGATAATGAGAGTAGATTAATGCAGATCTGGAGTTAAGCCCACATGGACACTGTGCTTTTCGCTCTGGTCAACAAAACAATAAAACTGTTTCAAGGGTGCTGGGGTCAGTACTTACTGTTGATCTCTGTAGCCCTCAGCATCCAGCCCAAACTCATCATATTATATAAATACCATTATTCATTATAAATTTGCCCAGCTCTTCTACAACACAGCTCTGCAGTATTTGACTTTGTGACCTATTCTTAAAGTGACTCTTGGGTGTTGACCCCATGCTGTGTGTAGAGAACGTTTTTTTTTTCCTTTTATTTGTTAAACTTATCTCAGTCATTAACCTCTTCCATAACCCTTAGATCTTCCCTTTGCACTGGTTTAAGCATCGGAGGCAGAAATAATTGACCTGTTGTCTAGAACCATTTTAATAAGAAACCTCATAATGATGTCTTCTTAGAAGCAATTTCCCTAATTGGGGATAAGCTATCCTAACCAAAATCTTGCCTTAATGTCCTTCTTACTAGTGGCCGATTCAAGTACCCCAAATTGCTCTTCTACGTGGCAAATTATTTTAGAGTTTTCTATGGTGAGGTAAATATCATACATTTGGGGATGTAGGTCATATTCTCTGCTCTTAACTGAATTTTCTGACCAAGTTTAAAAAGGAGGGACAATATTTTCAAAATAAAATTAAACAAAGTCACTTTTGGTAGCCAAAATCTCTGGCTGAAGAGAAAGCATCCAAAAAGTGAAAATGTAACATACTGGAGATAGAACAAATAGGGCCCAGCCATGTCCACCGGCAGATGGGTCAATGGCAGAGGCCAGGCCAATGGAGTCAGGCACTGGGTGTTGGATCTTCCCTCCCTAACCTGAAAGACATGCAACAGTCCTTTGAAAGTGTGCACAAAGGGCATTTGGCCAAAGCACAATATCCTCTTCAAAATTTTCAACAGTCATTGTGCCACATTCTGTTGGTGGGAGTAGTGAGAAGAAAATTCCCTTGTCACTACTGGTTAATCGATAAATATTTGCTGGATAAAAACACTGGGATATTTCAAGAAAGTTTTAATTACTCTAGGCTTCACTTACTTCATTTTTCAAATTATGCAGCTGCACTAAGACCACTGAGATTCTCTGAGTATGGAACCCAGAGCGACAGGTCAGCATCACTAGGTCAAGTGTTACAAATGCCCATTCTCAGTCCCCATTCCAAGCCTATTAAAGCAGACATGTTGGGGATGCATGTTTACCACAGTCTTTTGGAATCCATTTTGCTACTGAAAAACCGCTGGATTTCATTTCCCTATGTGAGCTCACTGTGTCTATACCTTAGCAACCTGCTGGCCTGCAGTTGATAAAGGTTTTAAATATTCCTGGAACCCAACCAAAGCCTCCAGATTCTCAGAATTCCCAGGAGAATGAATCATAGAAAGATAAGAAGGATTATTTTATTTTGTGTGTGTAGATTTGGGTGATGTGGACGTGGGTATGTGTGAGTATAAGATACTAGTGTGTCTGTGGTGATAATAAAGTTGAAGAATTTATTACACAGAATATATAACAAAAATTAGTAATTTCCTACTCTGTTTTCTTATAAGTTCAATCCATAACCAATTTGGATTTTAAAAGTTTACTTTTCTACCTATATATATTCTTGAGTTAGCCTTGATAATGTCCAGATATTAGGCTCACAGAAATACTTCTTACTTTCTCTGGGGTTCTGTAAAACATCTGGCATCACTGAACTAGGAAGCCAGGATCTCACAACTACCTTTAAGTACACTGCAGGGTAGATGATGTGGTTGAGCTATTTGTAGGCCATGAAAGAGTCTCATCCTTCTTGGCTTGGAATAGGTTTTATGAACCTGTTCCTACTTACATTGCTGGTTGGTAATGGTATTAGAAAATTTAGGAAATTGGGAATTGAAGATGTGGAGAAAATAACTTAAATATTTTTAGAATTCTCATCATCTAAAGATTGTTAATCTTAGTTTAGCTAAGAATTTACTAGCCATTCAACATTTGAAAAGTTCATTTCTTGATCCCAAATGCTGAGCATACATTAAATTGTTTTTACCAAAAACAACAAGAAAAACCCTACAGTTAGAAAGAAGTTATTGCTCTGTTCTCTCTCATATGCTATTTCTGTCTGCTTCTCACTTTTTGGTAATGTATCCTCTTAAACCTCACACATTTCTCCTGAAAGCCCTTCTAGTTTTCCTCTCACTGTAGAGCAAGGTCAGTTTCCTTCCATGCCGAACTCCCTCTAGTGAATTCTATGTGCTAGCTAGATCTTTCCTTTTCCCTCTGCCTGGCTTCTTTCTATCAGAAGGATTCTTTTCCTCCATTGTTCAGTGTGAGTTTTGTTAAACATCGATAAAATATTTTTTTCCTAATTTTATTAATTTCTTCATTCAAGTAGGACTTACAGAACCCTGCTTTGTACAGAATATCATTCTCAGTGATGGGGACACCAGAGAATTAGGACATTGCAACAGTAACTACAGGGAGAAGTCTACTTTAGACTGGGGAGGAGGGGGGAGTCAGGGAAGGCCTTCTCTGTTAGATGACATTTGAGCTAATACCTGAATATTGAGAAGAGTCAGCCATGTGCATATCTTGGGAAGATAACTCTAGGGAGAAGAAACAACAAGGTCAAAGCTGCTGAGGCGGGAACAAGCTTCTCATGTTAAAGGAAAAGCAAGAAAGCCCCGAGAGGGATTAGATAGATAATAGTGAGTAGGTGAGCAAGAGGGAGTGGTAAGAGTTAATGTTCCAGGCTGCAGGCCATGGAAAGTAGTTTGAATTTTATTCTAAGTGCTTGAGAAAACTGCTGGAGATTTTAAAGCAGTGACATGATTTGATTTAAAGGATCACTTGGGTTACTGGTGGAGGATAGATGGCAAAGGGGTAATGAGGAAAAAGTGAGACAAGTTAGGAGAATGATGCAAAAATGCAGGCAAGGCACAATAATGGCTTGGCTAGTTTGCTAGCAGCGGAAATGTAAGTGGCCAGATTCAGCACATATTTTGGAGACAGGGTTTCTAGGCCCTGCTGATGTATTAGTTGCACTACAATAAAACAAGTGAGTTACATCCCGGTGGAATTAGCCATTTAAAGGAAGAATCTTTAAAACTGAAATGCCTTAACTCAGATGAATGCATTGCTAATGGTGCAATTCTATTTAGGGCCATATTAGGGCAGGTGCCTTTTACAATCCACCCATACGTAGATTGAGTGCACTATTTAATGCTCAGTAACTTGTTTAACCAAATCCAGCCTTTTCCTCATCTGCATAACAAACAAAGGCTAATTGTGCTTGCTAGATGACTGCAATTTACTGACAAATAAATAACGAAAAGCCAAGTTACCAAAAACAGGGGTAGAGAAAAATAAAAAGAAGAAGAAAATAAAAGCAAATGTTTCTGTTTGTTTTTGTACACCGGTTGATGCATCCTGATTTAGACCTTGTAAGTCTCATGTTTCTTGACCACTGTGATCTGTGCACACCCATGGGCTGGATTCCTTTGGGAGGCAGCTTGCCCAACAAAGAAGCAAACCCCGTTAACATCAGTTGACCTTCCTATCACTTTCAAAACAACCACTGTAACAACAGGAGTCGCAATAGCAGCAGCTATAAAATCCCCTGGCCTGATTCTCCCTCCCTGTTATTTTACTCCCCTCCTATCTCAGTCAACAAAAAGGACAAATCTGTCATTAACTGTTTGCAAATGATCAGCTACCCACTGCAGCTGTTTGCTCACCAGATCCCATGCCAAGCACAGCTGCTCAGACGCTCCAGCCCAGTTGGGCTGGGCCACTAACCACCTACCCACAACTGCCCCCAAACTGCCTCAGGAAGAACAGGACAGGCCAAATCCCAATCTGGCAGCAGGAATTTTGCTTTCTAATCTCAAAGGATCTCCACATTTCCACTTCCCCAGGCCTTCTTGGACCACATGATGAGACTGGCTAAGGGCTGCTTGACCAGCAGCCTCACCTCCCATGGCTGCTGCTGCTCTGAGGACTGAGGGGTGATAACTCTGGAGGGGTTTCTGGCCAATTCCTAAGAAAGGCAGCCTAACTGCTTCCTGGGTCCTCTGGTCGCATTTTTTAAAAGCAAGCAGCTTTGTGCTTTCACTTATTAATTTTCGCCAGCTTCTAAAGGTCAACGACCTGGCAAGCCGAGATTCACAAATAACAGGTGCAGAGACTCCACCGCCTGCCTCCATGGGACATCGCTCTGTCACTTTTATTTACTGAATCAATCCACCAGTGTCCAGCAGGAGAACAACAGCTAAATGGCCATTAATTGTGGGCTGATGTGCAGATGAAACAAATCTCCAAAGGGACTGTAAACCTTTGTTCCTGCACCTCCTCCTGCTCTTGCTATGGGATTAGCAGTAAATCATTCAGCAGCCTCATCTCCTTATTATAAATTTACCATTAGGGTCGTCCCAGGTGAGGTAGTGCTAACCTCTCTCTCTCTGTCTCTTTTCCTTTCTTATTCTTCCCTCCCTCCTTCCTTTCTCTTCCTTTCCCTCCCTCTCCTTTCTTTTTAAAAAAATCTTTCTCTCTCCTTTAACAACTTTTCTGTCTCCGTTTTTCTTTCTCTATCACACAAACATGTTCATCCCCAAACACGATGGCCTTGTATTCATGTTGCATCACGTCCCAGGGAGCATCATTTCCTGCCATGCCCTCATCTGTCTTTGCCTTTCTTTTCACATGCGTATGTAGAGACACACACAGTATAGACATGCTGGGCTGCCTATGGAAGGAAAAAAAAGGAAAAGTTCCATTCGAAAGGAGTACTTCCTCTCTCCCCCTTTCTGTCATCATTCTTCAGAAAACCTCTTTAACTCCTCGGAGTCCAAAAGGAGCTTAATTAAAGTGTAAAAGGGAATTTGAAAGTAAGCAACAGACAAAGAAGAAATACTATGGATCTGAGCTCTCTTGAAGGGTCTGGGGAATGCACTGTAAGACTTTTTTTTATTATTATTATTTCTAAGACATGTACAGTGCTGACTTAGCCCCTGGTGGTCAGGCATTGGTGCAGTTTGATTGGAAGGCATGAGGGATGCAGCCCCCAGCCTCAAAATAAATCTCCAAAGGGATCTCCACATCGAGTGCAAATCCATAATGGATTTCAATATATTTTACATCTTTGTATTAAGCATGATTTCATGTGCCCTTTAAAAATATGTATTTTTTATACTAATCAGTCATTTACACCTTAACATAAAGTTTTTTTTTTTTTTTTTTTGGTGGTCACAGAAGGATTTAGAGAGTGGGAGAATAGAGGTAGAATGCATGAGAGTGGAATGCTTATGAAAGGCCCCAGAAAAGACATTTTCTCAACAGAGAAATGGTAGAGAAAATGAGGAAGGAAGGACAAAAAGGGTAAACTTTCCATATTTCATACCAGGGCTAAGAAAGAGCTGGGGTGTAGGTTCCAATAAACTTAGTTTTCAGCGTTGGAGAAGGGGTACAAATCATACTTGCTCAGGGATCAATGCTGTTAATTAAGTCCAATGACAAATGGACAGAAGCCCATCCTTAGTGAGTTATTCATGACATATTTTTGTAGTTGTGCGACACAGCACGCTGTGTGGGACACAGAAGGCAGTAAAACTAACTTGCAGAAGTGTAGTAAAATATTGATGGCTAGGAATATTCACAGATGGGGTTTTCTGGTTATTCAACATTCCAGGGTAACTGAAGAATAACCAGATTTTAAAAATTCATATTGAAAATGTATATTTAATGTTGTTTCCCTAATAATGTTTACAAAATGTTTTGGAGAGGAAACATAGTGTAGTTTTAAGAATACAGTCTCTAAATCTAGGCAGCCTAGGTTTACATCCCACCTTTTCCATGTATTAGTTGTGGGACCCTGGGTGTTTTGAGCTTTCATTAATTTATTCAACAAATACAAAGAGCGTATGGTTTCTAGACATACAACAGCAAACAGAAATTAACAATGGCCCTGTTTCCAGGAGACTAACAGCCTAAAGGTAAAAACCTGACAACAAAGGGCTAAGAGGTACATGAGGCCATGAGACAGGATAATTGGGTTTTGAGGGATGGGCAGTTAGCAGTGTTTTTCACCTCTGGGATGTGGGGTAAAAACATGTTACAGATGTGTACCGATTTTGGTCCCCTCCCCCTGATGGTGACTGGGTAGCCTCAGGTTGTATGGAGACCCAATGATAGTTGCTGCCACTATCTTTAGACCTTCATTTTACTCCAGTGTGCTTTTTGTCACCAGGATGTGAAAAAAATTTGGAAACAACAGAGTTAAGAAAAACTTCACTGAGAAATTGATTATTTTACTAAAACGTAAGTGATGATTAAGAGTTAAATAGCTGAAGACAGGTATTGAGGGTGGGTTGTAAGCAGACTGTGTTTCCTGGCGTGGTAGCCAAGTGATTTGGGCTTCTCCAAGGAAGTGGAAAGCCACCGTGACAGGAACACTGAGTAAGGCAAGTTATGGCGGGAGAAAGTGAAGAGACCAAGTTCTGAGGACACAGGCCCTTGTCAGGACCACACTAGAGACATTAGCTTCAGGACAAGGATACATGTTTTAAACAAGGGAATCTTGTAAGGACTCATTGAACTCTCTGCAGTCTTAGAACCATGAGACATTGTGAGATGTTATCGTGCACCGATACCAGCTCGGCTACAAAGTAACTTTGTGACCCCGATAACATATTTGGTCCCCAGTTTCCTTATCTCTGAAATTACAGCTTCTAAGATTATTCTTTCTAAATTGTTTCTAGCTTTACAATTCTGATTATTAACTTTATTGATAAAAATACAAAGAGTACGGAGGATTGATCTTGGAGGTAGCCATAATGTATCATGAAATTGCCTGATTATTTTGTTTTGCATTTTTGTTTTCTAAATACATACTGGCAATTAAAAATTATGCAACTTAACTCGACAAAACAATAGTTAACTAGACTCGTGTTGCACCATAGAATGTTATTAATGAGAATAGACAAATAACTAAGTTTCAGTAGAAGATTTATCATTACAATTAAGCAAATACATATAATTTGAAAAATTTCTTCAAATACTTAAAGAGAGAAATTACAAACATAGAGTATCTCCTTTTAAGTGTTTAAAAAATCCCTTGATTTTTTGATCAAGGGATCCCTTTAAAGCCAACCATAGATTTGTAGGTAGTCAAAGGAACTGGAGACATTCAAAGTCCATGGAGGGAAATTCCAGCCTAGCTTTTATGAAAACCAGCCAGCCCTTTGAGCTTTCCGTGTGTGGAGTAGAGCCAGGTCCCACTCAGTGATGATTTTTGTCTGATCCTCAGTTGGATACTTCTGAAGTTGACTGTATTTCTCATATACATAATTATAGGGAACCCTTGGTTAGAAAAAATCATTGAAAAATTTTAAAAAATCAAATGTGAAGAAAAGAGAACACAGCGGCAAAGCTTTATATAAATTAACTGATCATTCTGAAATAAGGACATCTCATTTACTGAGTAGCTTATAGTCAAAGGCCCCTCAACATCCTTGCTGGTAGTATAATTTTATTTCCACATCATAATAAGAACAAAAAGTTGTGTTGGCATTCTTACCAAAATTTAAAAAAAAAAGCGATTTGTCTCCCATTTTACTCCATGCTAGACTCAGCTATATTTAACTGGAAAACCTACCTGGATGACTGTGAAAATCATGGAATTATTTGGTAGTTCATTGTTCAAGCAAATTGTTAAGTGCTTATCAGATGCAGTGTCCAGTTCCAGATGCTCATAGACAAGACCAAAATTTCTGCCTTTGTGAAGTTTATAAACTGGTATCTGAATATGAGGCATGGAAATTAGTCTGCACAAGAGGATAGAAAAGGGAGCCCCAGTCATAGAAAACTTTGAGAAGCAACGTTTGAGCTGAGACCAGAAATAGAAGTTCAAGAGCTATGCCTGACAACTTAGGAAAAGTTTCGACTTCTCGAGAATCTGAGAGCCGATCAATCTCAAACTTTTGTCTTCATTTTAAGAACACCATCCAAGATGGAAGCTTTACCAAGTTTTTGACAGTGAGAACTTTACTTGTAGAACTTTGTTAAAAATCTCCTGGGTATCTCCACATGTATTTCAGTCTCAGCACCATTAAGGGATCGGACATGAATATTCTTTAAATCTTTGATCATTTCAAGAAGGTAGGATGGGATAGGAGGATTCTTTCATGTTGGAAATTCTTATGTCACTGTCCAATGTAATACATAACACACCTGTCATCTTCACAGGAAAAAGCCCTGTTGCCTTTTAAAAATTCAGCCCTAAGGGTTTCTCCTGTGATATGTGACCCAGAAGACAGATAACTAGGGGAATTCTTTAAGTGAAGGAATCCTGGATTTTATTGCTTTTGGATGTAACAGCCTCCAGAGCTGGAGAAGGAGTTGCTATTTAATTAGAGAGATTAAACCAGAATGCACTTTTTTCCTAACAAATGAAAAGGCCCGGAGCTCAGGCCAGTTCTAGGTGTCTATAACTTGCCCAAAAGGCAGGATTTGCTTCTTTAAAATGACTCCACTATATGTCTGGATCTGGGCTGTCTAAATTCACCTTGTTTTATTTATACTCATGAGTGACTGCTCAGTGTCCAGGAGATAGCGGGCACATTTACATGTCTGTTTTCGCTGTGGTTCAGCTTATAATAAAAGGACTCGAGATTCCTTAATAGAACAACTGCGATGAAAATAACTGTTTATATGAACCAGGGCAGAAACAAAAAAGACTACTTATTTTTATGGAACTTTAGGGGTTCGCAGAAGGATTTTGATTTGAGGAATATATTTGCCTTTGTCACTTTGTTTTTCCATCACTTTGACACTTTGTTTTTCCAGAAAGAAGCAATGGACATATTTAAGATACATAGAGACAATAGGTGAGAATCACACATAAAAGGTGTAGCTGGGACTAGCCATGTTAAGGGGTTTACAATGAACTTTGTAGGCCACGGAGACCCATTCACAGTTTCCAATAGGAGATTGCCATGCTCCAGCCTTGTTTTCATAACAATAAGATGTGAGGCAAAATCCAATAGAATGGATCTGAGCACAGTTCTATATCATTAGTATGAATGAGATCCCTAGACTGACTGGAATTTCAGAGTAATCCGGATGTCCCAGAGGAAACTCAAATGACAGCAAATACAGTTGTAATGGCTACCATCTTACTGCATTAGACAAATTTAATCCCTATTCATTGTAACCAGTGAAGCTCCTAATCATGTGCTAATCATTCAACACTGCATTTCAACTTCAAATTTCCTGCTATTCCAGACCTTTCATCAGGTAACTCCACCAAATTCCTTTAACTTCAGCTACTGTTCCTGCACTTAATTTATCTGATACTCTGGTCCTAATGGAATCTTTATAATCATTTTAATTTGCATGTACTTTCAAACTTTCATGTGTTTGCATATGGTGTTCTCTTTGGTCAAAATTCCTTTTTTCTTTTTTTTTTTTTAGGTCCCCTTCTGTTCTTATCAAATTTCAGCATACCTTTAGGACCCACTTCAAACATGACTTCCATTTTCAAGAACACCCTGGCTTTCTTGAGTCGGCCTAGTACTTCCACTTTCACATGAACATGTTTGTGCCCCATTTTAGCACTTCACCCATTTAACAAAATTTTTTTAGCAAATGTTGTGCACCAGGTACACTATTAGCACTTAGGATACCATGGTGATCATGAAGTATTGCAGATAATTATTTTTATATATGACTTCCCCACTAGACTATGGATCCTTTAATGATGGAATCTCTTTTAATTTGTATATCTTAAGGACCTAGTATAATTTATGTTATTTAATAAAGTGCTTAGTAGTTACCTGATTTATGAATTGATTGAATAAGTATATATTCATGGGCCCCTGATTCTGAATACAGTAATACTATCTGTAGCCCTTGGTATCAACTGTCCTGTTGATGTACTTTGTGTTTTAGGGAGTTTATAAAACCATTCATTCATTTATTTGTCAAAGCAGTTTTGAGCACATAGTCCAGATCTTTCTACCATCCTCTCGTTTTCTCAAATGTCTTCCTTGTTTCTATCCTCTAGGCCATTTTCTTAGGAGTCAGCCACTGTGACATTTTTTTTACCCAATCCCTGGGGCAAATGAAGTAGAAATCGAGGGCTAAAGAGAACCTTTTAAAAACCACAAATTTTCATTGCACTGTGGCACTAGGAGGAGCGGTGTGTCTTATCACAGGTCTTTCATATTTCATATTGGACTAGCTGGAGTTCATAGAATTGGGAGATTTTACAGGTTGCCTAATCCCACATCCTGCCACAGCATCTCTTTCACCCCTGACAAAGGTTCTAGGCTCTATCTGAGCGCTTCCACTGAGGAAGTCCACGCCATATCTCAAGACATTTTAATCCATGTTTAGTGTTTTTAAAGTTGCTTTTTGTTGATGTTGTCATTCTTATATTGATCCAGTCTGTCCTTTTATAACTTCCTGGTACTGGAAAGTCATTAGAGTAAGTAATAATTAACATGTAACAAGTTGCAAAATCTGTTAGGAAAATAAAAACTCTTATCTTAGGACAAGGTTGTTGAGTTGAACTTAAAAGTCAGTGTACCAGCGTCCAGGCTGAGCTCTTGCCCTAATTTTGCTTCTGTCTGACCCAGGGTAAGGGGTAGAGACTAGTAGCCCTTAAAGCAATTAGGGACTCTCTTTGCAAGTTTCTGCACTATTGCACCACTAGAAGCTCTAACTCACCCCCTCTGGGTAATTAACTTGCCTGTTGGATCTTGGCCATTGACACGTTTTACTTTCCTAGTTTGTGTCAGTTAATCAACACTTACAGAGTGCCTGCTGGGATAGAACTCTGTGCTAGGTTCCACAGAAACATTAACCAACAGTGGCCATGGCAGTCACACCTCTCCCCCTCCCTCTACCCCCAGGGGCTTTTGTTAAAGAGAAGAGAAAAAAGAATATGGAAAACAGCACTCAATTTCTCATTCTTAGTCTTCTTTCTATAAACTTTGCAGTACATCCTACTGAGGACAATGAAGTATCTCTTCCAGAAATCTCTGGGGCTTACGTTATAATTAATTTGTTAAATATTCTTTAAGATGCAACCACATTATTCTATCCCAATGTACACCTGGGTATATGACTGAATGTCTCTATAGGGAAAGAGCCAGGTGTCTGACCATGTTTGCCTCTGACACTAAATTTGTCACTCACCAGGGATCATATTTGGTAGTATCAGAGCCCTTAAGCCAAGGTCCATGAATCCATAGCATGTCTATGAATGGGCTTCATGCTTTAACCCTCCCCCAAATTACATAAAAATGCATGGGAGTATGGGAGTTCATGCCTCCTTCAGAAAAATAAATGCTAGATTATACGAGCTGCACAAAACCATGACAAACAGAAGGGGAACATGAGCAGCCCCTGCTCTATTTCCAGTAATTGTCTTATTCAAGTAATTAGTTTTCTCCTTATGGTGGCTTTATCTTTTTGCTCTCTGCCCAAAATGTGGAGCAACAAAACAGAATGAAAACGGAACATAAACAACAAAACTTTTTGTAGACTTATTTTTTTTAACAGTTCTACGAGTATATGAAAAAAGTTAAAAACAGAGCTACTGAGGTTTGCCACACATAGGTAAAATATTCATTCGAGGTTAGCTTCAGGGTCACTCTACATTCAGCATTGATCAGGTGATGTCCTATCCTCATTATTTACCAGTTGAATACAGGTTTTTAAATGAAACAAAAAGTGGAAACAAAAAGAGAAAGATGGAATTGTATTTAAAGCTGGTGACAAAGTGGGTCAACTATCAAAGCTTTGTTTGATAGATTATTTTTTCTTTGTTTCCTTATTTCTGGGCCCTGTCAGCTGCTCTCGGGAGAGAAACGGTGTGCTCTTACGAGTTTTCCCGAGAAGGAGGTGGGGGGATGCAGTTAAAAGGCTTTTGAGTTCAACAGATGTGTCCTGAGAGCCAAATGGAACGGGGTGAAATCCTAGCTAAAACCCGTGGGGGATAATTTGTTAGCAGCATCTGGAAAAGACGTGTGGCAACGGCGGCTGCAGTTTTGTTTAGAGAACAAATGGAAGAAAGGGGGCTTTAAACTGGCAGGTTTGAAGGTGGCGGTGGAGGGGAGAAAGTGACAGAGGCCTCGAACCAGTCTGGGGATTTAGGAAGGAGATTTAATAGATCGAATAGCAGTCACAGCTAAAGAAGTGAAAACCTGAACGAGAAGCATCAGCAAGAACGCGTGGTGTTAGTGCACGGGCTGCGGACCTAAAGCAAACTCAAATTAAATAGTTTATTATTCCTCCGGCTGCTTCTATCACTAATAATATGTTTTCCCTCAAGAACTGGGCATTTTGAAAATCTAAATTAATCATCTAGACCCGTGTTTGCGCTTATCCCATGAGCGGCATATTGTTGAAGCCGCCTTAATTCTCGCCCTGCTGCTGCTTTTCTGGGAGTGGCGGAGGCTGCGGTGGCGGCCAGGGTTGGACCGCGCTGCAGGGGACCGTGCGCCGGGGCGGGACAGGCACTGCTGCCAGGGCTCATGCTCGGACAGAGCTCGCCGCTCCCGCCCATACTGCTCGTTTACCGGCCCTGGGCTCTGCGGTGGAGGACCAACATTTCCACTACAGGGGAAGGGGAGCGTAAAAGCCATAAATACGGCGGCAGAGGGTGTTCTGTTCTCAAAGGCCTTCGGGCACCATCCTAACTTTGTCTTTTCTTCCCCCATTCCACAGCTGTTCAGGGTCTGGGCGGATGGACAGGGCGAGGAGGACTCGTGGTCACGGTGTGGTCCCACCGCCCCAAGGCCACATCGCCATCGCTCAGCCAAGGCCAAGGGCGTTCCAGGCCACTCGGGCTCGGCGCTTGGCTCTTCAGGTCAATGCCATGAGAAGAATTATTTTGACTCAATCTGGGAAGCTCGCTTTCCTTCCAGCGTGTGGAGCGAGTAGTAGCAGTGTGAAGGGAAATGAGAGCTGAGCCAAGTTCACTTTTGGGTGTTTGTACTTCCTTTTTCCTCTCTCCCTGTCTGCGGAGCATCTGGGCATTCCGGCCTTCAGACGCATCTTCTGTTTGCTCCTAAGGGACTCTGCAAAACACCTTGCCTGAGCAGGAGCTAGGCTGGTGCTAGCCTTCCTGTACACAGTTAACCATTACAGGAGATTCAGACTCAGAGATAGCTGTCATTTGCTGGGAGGGTAATACAGCGTGCTGTTCACTGTCTGCATGGACTCTGGGGTCCGAGGGTCTAGGTTTGAAGGTGGCTCCCCCACTTGCTAACAAGATTTCAAGCGAGTCACTAAACCTCCCAGTCTTTCAGTTCACTTGTCTTAAAATGGGCTGCCGAAGGGAATAAATGAAATTATATATATAGTGAATAGACTAGAACTAGGATCATAAGTCTCATTGCATGTGCGTTACATATTCCTAGTATATATTGCCATTGCCATTTTCACTGTGTCCCAGGTAGTGTGTAAAGTGTTTACATAGTTGCTTATTTTATCTAAGCAATGTCATGGTATGTATTTCACTTACCATCAAGTTTACACATTACAAGAGGCAAAGCCAATATTTAAACTTAGGTTTCCAGACCCTGTGCTTTCGATGCTATGCAAGTATTTCACTTACAAAGAAGGTAAATTACAATATTAAAATTTCTGTCAGGATGGCAGAGGACAGAAGATATTTTAGATATCTGATGATATTTTATATATCTTATGATAATTTTCTTTTTTATTTTTATTTATTTCTTTTTATTACTTACTCTGGTACCAAGCACTATATGAAACCATCAACATTTCATTTTATTATAAACAAAACCCTACAAGGCATCTTTATTATTATTCCCATTTAACAGATAAAGCGCCTAAGGTTTAATGGGTTTTTTAAAAGCCACGTACAGTTACTGAGCTAGTAAGTGATAATGATGAATTCATATCCCTGTTCAGAGCTCGAATTCTTACCAAGGTGTCTCTTGAAGAAAATGGTGACCTCTGCATGCTCAAGAGCTATTTATTGAAAATATATTGATTGAAAATGCAAAATATTAAATGGCAGTTCGGTGTTGAAGATTAAAGAAACCCAGAAGTTCCAGGGCACTGACATTCAGTAACACAATTTGATACAACTTTGGTGCTGAATAAAAAGGATAGCGTTTGAAGTTCAGACCCAGCCCTTTTCCTAATCTCCTGGAGCACCGTTATCATCATCCTAATCTTCTGGAACCCTCCTGGAGCAATCATCATCATCTCAATAATAATATAATGAGCATTGTCTTTTATATATTTTTAAGTGGCCTCGTGTACAGTATCTAATTTCTCCCTATCCACATATCTTTGAGACGCTTAGTAGCATTTCCATATGAGACATATGGAAACTGAGACACAGAAAGGGTAGATAACTTGTCAAAGCTAATAAAGATGTGACCCAAATCTCTTGATGACTCACTCCATTCTCCTAACATTTGTTCTGATCCACTTCTGAGAAATATACCAAAAATATTGGACGTCTGTCTCCCCTACTTCTCTACCAGTAACTTCTAGTTTTTGGCTGAGATTAAAATACATGAATAGGGATGTGAAAAGGCAAACCAGGTGGCATAATAATAAAATAATAATAAAATAATAAAAATATATTATTAATTACTTTAACACTTTCATTTAGGAAACATGTTTTGATCAATTTCTCTGTACTAGACAGAATTTAGTTGCAGAAATGAATAGATGTGATGGGCATGATCTCTGATCTCAGGGATTTGAAATTCCATGTGTAAAATAGACAGAGCTATAAATCACAATGACACAATACTGTAATAGAGTTGAGAAGCAGGGCTATGAAACTCCCAGGGTTGAAAACTAGAGTCTGTCTTAGAAATCTAGGGAGACTTCAGAGAGGAGAAGGTATTATATTTGGGACCTGAGGGAATTATCATTAATTCACCAGGCAGAAGAAGGATGTGAGGAAATGTAATTACCATTGATCATGTGAGCAAAGAAAGGTTCACGTGCAGGACCATTACCCAGGTCATCTCTCTTGATTAGAAAGGGTTCAGTGATATTAGTGTCTGGAATCATGTGATCACAGTCAATCCTATTTGCTTACTCCAGGTAAAGTTATTTGGGAAGAATACAGGCTTGAGTAACAAGAAAATTCCCAGTGCTATATTCCTGACTTGTCACTAATTAGCTGTGTGGTCTTAGAGGGTCACTTTACTTCTTAAGACCTTGATTTACTCATTCATTAAAAAGAAAATAAGAGAGAGAGAGGGAGGGAGAGAGAGAGAGAGAAAATTGGCCTTAATTCTCTAAATCTAAATACCAAAATACTAAATCTCTAAATACTAAAATCTTTTAGTATCAGCTCATAATCTTCCAAACCATGACCATGACAGAAACATTTGTTTTTCCCACCCAATTCTGTGGGTGAGCCTATGATCATTCAGCCCAGGTGTTTTCGTAATTGTGATAAATTGAACAAATACTGAGTGCTCAGTGGCCTTCGAATATCATCCTGCCACCTGTGTCCTAAGCTGTTCTTCTAATAGTGGTTAAAGAAGCCATCTACTCATTGACCAATTTTACTAGTTTGGATATTTCAGATGTGAAATTTTATGAAACTTTAATAGGCCAATAAATTTTTCCAAATAGATAAAATATATACACATATGTATAAATTTAGGAATTAATTCCTCTTCTTTGAAGAGTGAAATATCAGGATCCATAGCAGATGCTTTCTATTATAACATACCTGAGTTAAACTTTAGAATTTATATGACTTTTTTGGTTAGTCTCTCTAGCTTGCAAATAAACAATCAAGGAAACAAAGACCCATTCAAGTTTTATGAAGAAAAATTAACCAAATTGTAAATACACATACTTGACCTAGAACTTAGTAAGCAAACTACCCAGGAACTGATATAGTTAAGTGAAGGCTTATCTTCTATTTCTTTGTCTCATGTATAACAAGGTCTTTCTTTCTTGTACAAGGTCTTTCTTTTTCCTTTCTATAGTTGCTTTCTTTCTTTTTTTTCTAATAATGAAAAGTCATACACTTTGCGTGACCATCAAGATATCAAGATATATGGTCCTAACTCTACTTCAGAATTTGCAACCTCAACTCCTACCACCTGCTGTCCATTCTCACATTCCATAATTCAATTTTATGAGAAATTGTTCCATGACATATTTATGCTGCACAACATCTTGCATATGCTTTCTAAAAAGTCTACCAGGGTATTTGTCAATTCCTTTTCTTCAGAGCCAACCACCATGGTATAATTTATGGAGTTATACATCTTGATGTCTTGAGGAGGGATGAACTTGTCTATGGTAAGGAAAATCAGAATATGACACAAAACTAACTAGAGAATTGTGAAGTTTCTGAAGTAGGAAGCCACCCATGACAAGTTAAGAAGGCAAAAAGCCTCTGGTCATTGGGATAAATGAGAATCCAAGAAAAAATGCACTAGAAAAATTGATAGTTAAAAATCAAGCCATACTGACCTATTTCAATCAGGAGACCACATGGAAAACAGTAGATGGTATTGGAATAACCAGCTAATTAATTTGATGGTAATCTGCTGTGACTCTCCAGGTCCTATTTGTCTTTCCCCTAGACACAGTGGAAGAATAAATCAGGGATTTTGTTCATTTATTCAGCACTTATTTGTTGATTATTTAATCTATTCCTACCTTGTCTTTTACCATTAGAGCATGCTTATCACTTGGGGTTGTCACAAAACAACAACAGAGCCTCTAGATGAATGCTGGGGTCATTAATTACTTTAGGATGATATTGTGATTGCAGAAAGCCAAAAAGAGAAAAGTGAGAAAACGTTTGCCTTGAACCAAATAACCTGACTTCTTGTCCTCATTCTCTCTTCCCTCATCCCCCCATACCACTTCCACTGCTGTCAACATCACCATCACCTATAGTCTCTGCAAGATCATCAGGAAAGACATATGCACAGAAGAGGAAAAGTATAACCAAATATGTTTTGCTATCTTGGAATTTCGATTCCATTGCTTACTCAACAGGACTCCCTTTTTGATTAGGCTAGGTATATCTAGATTTTAAAATCTCTATATAAGCATATTTAAAACTCTACACCTCATAATCCCAAACAAAACCTAGACCTACATTTGAAATTGTACCACTGCAGCTGAAAAAAGTTATATGCAATCCACACTTATAGGAGAAAAAAATATCCAGAAAAAAATTAAAAAGGAAATTAACTGCAGTGACTATACTAGACTGGTCCAGGCCACCCAGCAGACTTTATAGAAGAAAGAGTCATTATTTTCCAATAGATAGATAAAATAGACTTTCAAGGGAAGTGACTCTTGAACAAAACCTTGAAGAATAAATAGGAATTGGACAAGCTGAGAGAAGGGGATAGAAAATTTTAAGCCAGTAGAATACCAAGGGTAAGACACAGAGTGGCCACAACCCTGGAAAATTTACAGGGCACAGGAAAGAGTTTAGTTTGGTTAGAGCTAAGGGTACATGGAGAGTGAAGTAAGAACAAAGGTAATAGCAGCCCATGACATTTTTGAGTCAGAGGGAACACTATGAAAGTTCTCCTTCAGGAAGATTAATATGGTATAAAAGTGTAAGATAAATGTGATTGGGAGTAGAGACACTAGTCAGGAAACCACTAAAAACATACAGCTAAAAACTAAGTAATGAATGATATTCAGGCAGTTACAATGGAAACAGACAATGAATGGGAGATGTATTATGAAAGCAGAAACTAATCGAATTGGAAACAAAGTCAGTGTCGTGGGCAAGGAAAAGGAAAAAATAAAAATGATGCAAAGATGAAAGTTTAAATCTGAGATCCTGATAGGAGTGTTGCATCTTTACTTAGAAAGGGAAGATAGACTTTTCAGGTAAAATTATATATCCACTCTTAAATGTGAAAAATATAATGAATTGAAAATGTCTGTAGAACACTCCAAATAAGAGTTCTTGCAAGATATTAGAAATGTAGAAATACAGTTCCAGAGAGAGCTTAGCATTGCAGTATTTTTCATAGAGGTAATTTTTAAATTTATAAGACTGGATTATATTTTTTATAGAGTCAGTGCAGAAGGACCAAAAGAGGGGTGGTGGTGAAGTAGATCTTTAGGAAACACATATATTAAAGTATAAGAAGCAAAAGAGAAGAAAAATAAGGAGACAGAAAGAAGAAAGTTCAGTGTCAGAGAGAAAAAGAAAAAAATATTTAAGTTGGTAGATACTAAAGGACACAGAAAAATTGAGAATGGTGGAGAATTAGAGAAAACAAAAACATATTTTACATCTGAAAGTATTGCAATCTTTTTTAAAAAAAGCCATGTGAGGCTTGAATAGTAGGAATAAAATTCAGACTGTGAGATATTAAGAAATAAGTTGTCAGTAATCAATGCAATGCATGGTTTGAGCAGCCCTTCATCTACAAAGGGGCCGACAGTATGGAGATGAGGTACCTCCCAGTATCAGGAGTCTGTGATTTTATTAATATTCATTTTGTTCATCTGCTTTGAATTGAGTTCAGGCTCATAGTCTTCTAAGGTGATGGACAATAGAAGCACAAAATAGATTCCTAAAGTACTTAAAATCTTATCAAAATCGAATAAGCTAAGGAATAAAATGTACCATAAGTTTTATCTGTAGGAGACTAATACGAGTTTCAATTACCCCCATTAGTCGGAACTCTGGGTTCTTAGTGTATAAAAAAATCTGTTAAATATTTTTGAAATAAAATAAAAAAATATTTCTTCAAGATTTTTGTTTTGTTCTGTTTTCAGAAGATATTGTTATTATTCTGACACATCTTATTGGTATTTCAACAGCTAGTTCTAACCAAATTCGAGCATCCACAGGGCATTGATTACAGAATGAGGTTGATGAGGGTAGCGATGGCAATGGTGATGATTGCTACAGGAACACCTACCACATTTCAGGTGTTCAATGAGCCAATTTACGCATGTTATTCTTACCTCCTACTTGGATAAGAGAAAGGATACTATACTCTTTCCATAAAGCCTGGATTTGGTGGAACCATTTCCCTTTGAGCTCATTAGCCTACACTAAGAATGATATTATAGTAATACTATTCAGTACTTCCCATCTTCAAAGTGCTTGGCAAATATTAGCTAATTAGTTTTTCAAACACTCACGAGAGTTTTCTAAATATGTATTACTGTTCTTGTTGCTTGGTCACAAATGGAGGCCAATCATCGATATAACTTTTCCAAGGAAGTGGAGGGCATTTTTGGAAATCTAACTCAGAAATATTTAAGTTTTGATGCTGTCGTCTGGCCCCAGGACCATATGTCTCACTTTCTGTGGAACACATTTACTATGATGCAACTAGTCACGTGAATTTTAAAGTATATCCGAAATATAACAGCATAACCTTCATTTATTTCATGGGCACTTAAAAGTCTCCCTCTTCGTCCCTTCCTGTATGAATCCAACACACAAGGTGAAAATCATCTTTATGTATTATTTTATGGCTTTAGTTTTTAACTCTTATCTGGTGGTTTAGGCATTACTGAGATTCACGTAGAAAAGTGATCTCGTTATCAGAGGCCATGCAGGTCCCCTTCTTAGTGTCCTTTCCTTATCAACTGAGTTGTGCCTTTACCAGTTTTTATCCCGGTTTTGATTCAGTAAAGGATTTAATGGAAGAAGAGTTCATAGTGAAAGATTCTGTAGCTCCCAATCCCTGAAAAAGCCTTATTCACTTTTGACTCTAAGACATAATAAATAAGCTTTTATACACTTTTATATAACTTTAAAGGTAACTTCTTTGATATTTCTGATCAAAATTGATTTTCTTTCTTTTCCAAATTAGCTTCAAATTTCCATCTCCATGTTAATTTCTTAAGCTTCTTTGTCAGTTTTATTTTTGTGTCTCCCAGTTTGACATAAAACTCAATAGAACTAAAACAAAATTGTTTATATTCTTAGCACGTCAGTTCCTTTTCTTAATTTTTATGTCAATAGTACTGTCTCTCTCCAGGTTGTCTCAGCCTTAACCTTGGGTTTGCTGCTCCTGCATCTCTCTTGTACGTTCCCACAAAAAACGAAAATAACATCAAATCTTTTCATTGTAACTTGGTGGTATGTACCATCTCTTCTTTCCTTTTTTTTTTAATTCCCATGGCCACCAACTCAATAGAAGCCCATCATAATTTGTTCTTGTTTTGCATTCAAAATTCTTTGCCATGGTTATGTGATTACATCTTATATATAACCCAATAGGAATAATCCTGTGTTTTCTAACAGAGACAGGTGAAGGTAAACCAGAAGAGGGGGGAAATGACTGACTTTCTGTGGAAGCTAATAAAACTTTGTGGGTTATATTAACTGGTATCTGAAAGCTCCTTACTTTCCAACACATCTCCCATGTTGGAGGGTGTGTCTTCTGACATCCCCATGAATAGCTTCCCAGGCCAGCAATGGAGAATTCTAGCAGTCATATGCAAAATAAAAATTAAAAAAATCAAAAAGGACAAACAAGCCGCCACCACCAACAACAACAAACCCATGAAGCCAGAAACATAAAAGTTATTATTCCAGAAAATTACCGAGGGGCATATTAGCAGGACCCAGCAGCTGAGAAAGGGAATTTTCCCAAGCTAGGTAGGGGAGACAAAGACAAATTCAGTCCTTGTAGATGTGAGTATCTATTTTCTAGGATAATTGTCATCCTATTTATTATTTTCAATGTTTTACTTGCTGGTTGCTCTTGTTTGGTTTATTTTGTTTTGTTTTGCTCTGGGTTTTTGTTATTTGTCTGTTAAAACCAGATTTCAACTGTGTTTTGGATTTTTATCCCTAAAGAATATCATTCCACTGTGAAGACTTGGTAGACCAGTCTGCCTAAGGTAACCGAATCTTAGTTGATTGAAGATCCCATTGGAATTCAGGATTAGGGCTTGTGAAATCAATTCACATCTCTGAAGAACTAGAGAAAGTGTCTGTGTTGGACCAGCTGTGTGTTCACACCATAAAATTATGTTCTTTATTCTTTTATTTCTGCATTTCTTGTCTTTTATCAGCTCCTCATTTATTGACATTTTGTGGAGAAACAACACCAAGCAGAAAATGACAGCATTTGGACAATTTGATTATGTTGGTTGCTTTCCTGTTCATTTTCTAGTTACATGTTTTCATAAGCCTTCAATGCATTGCCTGCTCTCTTCTATAGCTTTTTTCTTCTTTGTTAGTCCTGTGTCAGCTATTGGAGTATATGTTCTCAAAGAAACGACAAACTAGGGCAGAATTTAGCATAACATTCACACTAAGTGGATTTGTACAACATTCTAGATTAGTAATGAATTCTTATGAAGTGAGTAAGTGATATTGTAGCGAAATTCATATTCAAGCCTCAATCTTTTCTTACTACATTCCTTATGAATTGTAATAAAGATAATATGTAAAACAAGTATTTATATTTAGGGAAATTTAGGGAGAAAGCCAATATATATATAAATTGGAAAATACTAAAAAAATCTAGAAAATTCTTGATTGTGTACAATGGAATACATACCTGAGTAGTTAATGAATGTGAAAGACAAGAGAGGTCAGTTTGTGTCTTTTTAAAGAAAAAAATTATGAAAGCAAAATAAAACACATGATCCAGAGAATTAAAATAAAAATCTATATCTTTTCCCCCACCTCCACCTTATTATTTGATCTCTCATAATATCCTGTATTTATTCATATTGATCAGTCCCATATTTTCATGGGTATCCTATTGTATTGCTGTTATATGTAGATATCTGTGCTCATAAATAGGTTGCAAATTATGTTCATTCCTTTCATACTAACCTAGAAGGAAAGAGTACGGCTGTTATTGTGGGTTATTATTCCTGCAGAAGAGATGACAGGAGAGGCAGAAACTATTTGGAGCTCAGTCTGAATTGCAGTTTTAAGCACATCTGATGTAGTGCATGTCTGGAGGTGGCATTTCTAACCTTTTTATCAACTGGGTTCCATGGATCAGAATAAATGATAACAATAGCTCACCGCCTTCTGCTGGACAGATTCGCTACTTGAAAAATGATCAGGGCCCTATTAAGAGAAGCCACACCGCCCTAATGGGGAGCCGATCACAGGCCAGGTTTCTCTGCGCCTGTCTCTCTCTGTGTGAGGGGACACGACCTTGCCTGTCTTTTTCCCTGGGATCAGTTGAATGATAGACTTCTTTTCTTTCTCTGAATTGTTACAGCAAGAGGAGAGGAAGGATTGCAGATTTTTTTTTTCTTTTCTTCAGAAAAGAGACATGGCCCATTTTAACATCCCCATTATCTAAATGTCTGTCCACAAAAGCTCTATTTGAAAAGGACCTATGGTTTCACAATGATGACAAGCCCTTTCCAATTCCAGCCTCCCTGTCCAGGGTAAACCTGGGGCTCCATTTTCATACTTGGAAGGGTAATACATTTGCTAACTGCCCCCAAACCCTGCTTTCACTGACCCACCCCTCAGATTTTGCTCTGGTCTTCCCTTTCATGAATGATATCCTCTCCCTCCTTTTATGTTCACATATTGTAGTTCTCCTTCAAGACATAATTCAAATTCTACATTCTCTCTGAAGCAATCCTTACCCATTCTGACTCACAATACTATCTCCTTCTTTTGAACTAACTATGTATGTATTATTCTCAAGACCCAGGGTAGACACTGAAACTTATTATGCCATGTTCATTTATTTATGGTGCAAGATGCAAGACCTCATCTCGTTATATTTTATTTGATTTTCTCCCTTTTATTTCCTGTGTCCCTTTCATCTCCCCCATAATTACCCAATTTTATGTGTTTCATCTATAACCTTAAGAATGTATGTGTATGTATCCATTAAATCTTTAGAATGTTATTTTACGAGTATATGAGTTCCTTTTAACATTACATGAAGGATATTGTGAGATACTTCTTATTTTCTTTCTAGCATAATACTCTACATTAAATCATGAGAAAAAAAATAGATGATAGAGTAGCAAATAGCAGAAAGTAGATAAATAGTAGATAGATAAATCAAGGAAAACTTCAGACTCATTTTAAAAGCCCCAGTGGAACCAACATGGGGAAAGAAAGCAATCAAACCAAACTGTCTGTTCGCTGCATAGCCCTCATTTTATACTTCACACAAACAAAGAAGCAAACAGTAAATGGAGAATTCTTGGCCAGGGAAGGTAAATATTTCTAGAAAAGTTGCATGACTCAAGAAAGAATGAATGAGTTATTTTTTTTGGTCCCACTCTTACTTAAAGACAATAACCACTAAACTATCTCAGAGGGAACTCTACTTCCATAGGTTTTTGGACAAGTTGATGTGTATCTGCCTATACTCCAGGTATAGCTGTGAATGTCCACATTAGACCGATCCCCCCTTCATCCCAGGGTGAAACAAATGTTAGAATTCTAAGACTTTTAGAAATGAATCTACTTCAAATACGTATATTATTTTTACATACAGTGAGGGTAGGGTTGTATTATGACTTTTGTGTATCCTAAGCACTTTTGACTTTGTGGGGTTTTTTCTTCCATTAAAAACAAAACAAAACAAAACAACAACAATAAAAAAAATACCCAACTAACCAACAATGTATATTATATTTAATGATTCTGTTGTCATAGTGATGAATATAATAATCTGGGCTGGACTTATTATTATATACTCATCCTGGTTACAGTCATTTATTTTTCTGATTTTAAAATAAATTAAAATTAAAACATTTTCCTGGCTCCTAGAATTTTCATGTGCTTTAGACTCCATACCTACTATATCCAATGAATAAGCCAGCCCCGAGTGAGGGGAAGAAGATGAATTAACTATTACTCCAACAACATCAGCAATCCCAGTGACACTTTACAGTTTGTAAAACATTTAGGCATTATCTTAATTGTTACTTCTAGAAACTATATGTAATATGTAATAATGACACTACTTTTAGGAATGTCGACAGTAAAGTTCTTCCAGTTGTGCTATAGAAATCAGTAAACAGCCTAATGTTACAAGAACTCATGTCTTAGTTCTTAAAGGTCCAGTGCACTTTTCCTCCATTAGAAGATCAGTGTTAACTTCAAAGCTGCTCCTGTTTTATGCTTAGCTAGTCATCTTATTACAATTTAGACAAGCTAACCTCCCCCTTTTATATGAAGTATGGGCTCTTTTTTCTCTCACATATGCTTTACCAGATATATAAATATACATATTTATTAAATAAATGTATCATATTGAATAAATGAAGACAAATATAAAGAGTACTCCTTAGGAGCCTAGCCTTTATTAACAACTTGGCATCACCAACTTTTTCATCCCTTCCCCCAGTAAAAAAGAAAAAAATAAAAGTGCAAGCAAAAACTCTAACTTCACTTAGAAGAACTTATCTTTGAAAAGTTGTATGCACCTCAGAGCTTAAAATGGTTTTGAGATTGCCCTGTTAACATAACGTGTCTTTGGACAAAACTTATTTTTGTAAAACATCTGAACTCTACAAGCTTTGTTCCTGAGTGAAATGCAGGTAACATGAGTTTCAATATTTTTAGGAGTATTTATAAAAGTGAAACTCTTCCTACTGTTTAAAAGTTGTTCCTTTGTCTTTGTGGGGGAAACGACATGTAGGAGGGTCTCTGGCCTCTGTAATACACAGCACCATTCATCTGTCAAGCTCTTCCGTTTGAAAATAATGAGCAGCCAAGAGTTTGAAAAACTAAATCTATTAAGAATATTTATGCAGGAGAACTATCACTAAACACCTCCATTCACTCATGTAATGAGATTGGCATCACGATAAAATTCTTGTCTTGTAAGATAATGATCTTATGGCTTTTTCTGGCTCTTAAACCAAAGATAATTGGGTTAATCTCTGCAGGAAGTCCATCTGTTTCCAGTAAACCATTTTAATTGTGGATGACTTTATCTCAGAAACGTGGAAAAGGTCTTGCCATTCTCTTCCTGATCCTGAGAAATTACAAGAATGGATATCAAAATTCAAAATGTAGATGCATGGAAAATACGACTGTCAGCGTGGGATTGCCTGTCTGCAAATAGTGTGATACTGGCAATATTTTGTATTTGTTGAGTGCTTTTCATTAAGGATTTAAATTTTAAGTTTTTGGCATTAATACAGTGTTTCTGAGACAAGGACAGAGAAAAATATTAATGTTGAATAGGTAACAGAAGGTTGTGCATAGTCAAAGTTATAAAACTAAGACCGTAAGTTTCTTTCTTCAAACCTTCCATATATAGTGCCATGCATGTAGCATTTGTTCATAGATAACAACAAATTGTGCTATGTTCTAATTGTTTTATGTGTAAGAATCCAATTTTTCCAATTTCATTTTGTAAGCTCTTTGGAGACAAAGACTAGATATATATATGCCTTCTCTTTTACAGCCCACAATTGGTCAGCATATATTATGTATTTATTATATTTTAAAATATCTTACTCATATTTGAGTTAGATAATAATTCTTTTAAGATGCCATGAATTGTACATGGTAAGTTAGAGAAAACTGCTAAATACATTTGCCTAATTTTTTTTCCATAAAACAGTGTTCATTGGATATTCACTTTCTCCATTTCAGACTTTAAATCTTATCTGGTGGATTAAAATTCCAGCTTTGCCACTTTAGTGTTAGCAATTATCACAGCATTATCACAATGACCAGAAGAGTTCAATGCATGTAGCACATACTATGTGTGTGTTAGCCATTGCTGTAGTCATTGTTATCACTTTCCAATTTTGACTATGGGGGGAACTATGCCTTGTGCAGACTTCTGGCTACAGACAAGTTGCCAAGGATAGTTTTTGTCTAAATGGGAGGAAGCCAGATTGAGATATGCACATATGATTCTTGGTCTCTATCACAAGCCATTCCAATTTCCAAGAAGCAATGTCTGCCCCAGCAAAACAGTTCTATACCTCACTTTTTTAAGTTAGAAGAAATTCATTGTTCTCTATTCCTCATTTTATATTTTGGAAAGTAAACCTAGTAAAGGCGATCTGCTTGCTGTTATACAAGTAAGAGCTTGGGCTTTCACTGAAAGAAGATAATAGGGAGCACAAGATACAATCTTTGGCTTCACTCATTCAATATATATTTATTGAGCATCTGCCACATGGCAGGCACTATACTGCAAGAAAAACTGAGATATTTTTGCCATTCTTGGCCGGGCAAAATCTGGGAGAAGAAATAGCCAGGACTCAGAAACACACCAACAAAGATGCAATTACAGTTCTGACCAGGGATACAAAGGAGAATTTCTCCGTGCTACAAGCGTGGATCACAGAGGGGTTTAACCTGGAAGGGGTATCCAGTAAAGGCTTCCTTGCGATAGTTATGATTGGTCTGGGATTTGTGTTGGCTACTGGGAGACAGGTGCTAGGCAGGGTAGTGCTTTTTGCAATGTTCCAGGAACAGAGAGCATCATCTGGGAAGCTTTTCTGATGGAAGGGAGAAGAGCTTGCTTGAGAGACTGGAAGCAAATGCAGAGACTGGAATGTGGACTGGAGTGGACCTGAAAGACAGAGTTCTGCTGCAGAAATGCACAGATCCCGACCGTTCAGGGCTCGAGGCCATGAAAAAAAAGTATAGGAAAACCACTGAGTATGTGTCTGTTTGGTAATTAATTGATCTATCATTTTATTTATTTATTAAAATATACAAAACATAAATTGACCATTTTAACCACTTTTAAGTATACAATCCAGTAGTATTAAGTATCTTCACAATGTTATACAACCAACACCACTATACATTTCTAGAATTTTTTTTTTGTTATTCCAAACAGAAACTCTGTACTCATTAAATAATATTTCTCCATTTCCCCTTTTCTCATCCCTAGAAATCTTTAGTCTCAGTTCATTTGGGCTACTATAACAAAATACCGTAAGCTGGGTATCTTATAAACAGCAGAAATTTATTTCTCACAATAATTAAGGGGAGGGGGAATCTAAGATCAACGTATTATATATTCGGGTTTGGTGAGGGAATATTTTCTGGCTCATAGACCTTCCTGTTGTGTTCTAGGATGGTGAAAGGAACAAAGACTCTCTCTCAGGCCTTTTTTATATGTATCCCATTCACAAGGGCTCCATTCCCATCACCTCCCAAAGGCCTTACTAATACCATCAACTTGGGGGTTAGGATTTCAACAGATGGATTTTGGGGGTTGGGGAACAAAAACACTCATGTCATAGCATCTCTTTTCTACTGTCTATGAATTGGCCTGTTCTAAGTACTTCATATAAATGGAATCACTCAATATTTGTCCTTTTGTGTCTGGTTCATTTCACTTAGTATAATGTTTTCAAGGCTCATTCATGCTATCCAATGAATGTGTCCACTGAGTGAGGGAATACAGTCAAATTTATGTTTCTAAATTTCCCCCCAGAGGCAGGATGGGGAATACAGGAAACAGATATAGAGAGGACCTCTAGGAGGCTGTTGTGATGTTCATGATGAGAGATAATGTAATCTGGATGAGGATGTAGCAGTGGAGGTAAAGAAAAATCAGTAGATTTAGGAAATATATAAGAAGAAACTATTTCCTTCAATGAGTTTACCATCTATCGGAAAGATATAGACACATTTAAAGCATACAATGGCTAATTTATTATAATAATTACAAGGCTATGTACAAAGTCAACAGATGCTAGTTTAATAGAATTGTGACTGCAGAATGATAGATAAACAAAGCACAATTCAGATGACAATACTAGATACGAAGTCTGTGACAATGAGAGAACAAGATGAGGCATGAAACTTCAGGAAGGAGGCAAGACCGAGCCAACCCTGATCTAGCAGTAGGGTTTACATAGAGGAAAAGAAAGAGCGTTCCCCCAGAGAGACAAAGTCAGAGCATTAAGAAAATGCCAAATTAATCCACAGACTCAAAAAAAATTCAGAAATGGATGAGAACTTTCTCAAGGAAAGAGAGGCAACATTTCCACATATATTTAGACAATAATAAATAATGCAAGAACAGAAAATAAATTTAGCAAAAGACAATCCTTCTTTCAACTTATCCCCAGAATGTCCTAAAGTAATCGACTTAAACACTTTTTCACCCTGAAATGACTCCATGGGGATCCGTGGAAATCTTTTAATTTGGAGCAGTGTCCCCAGTTGAATGTGAAGATGAGTTTTCAGTTTCTAACTAAGTAAAATATACCTGAAGGTCTAGAACAAAGAGCCAGAAAGTAAATGTTTTCTGTAACATGCTGGAAAACTCAGATCTGACAGTCAAAGAACTGAATCTACTTCACACTGCCAGGAAAATTGCATTAGTATCTGGAGCAACTAATATCAGTAGGTGAAGGAGATAAGTAATGAGGCAGAAAAAGAACAAGAAGAAGACTAGATTTACAAAGCAATCCGTGGTGAGGCAAGATATTGATTTGAAATTACAGTTGATTACACTGGTAGGGGGCAAAGAAGGCAGCATTTTCTCAGATGTTGTGAACAAGTGACATTTCAAAGCACTTTTCATGTGTTTGAACTCAGACCTCTCATTGGGCCCTGTGTCGGCACAAAGAGAGGAGAGGAAGGTAATTGCATGAGGTCAGCTCTCTTTGTTTAGGGGGAAAAAAAATCTCTGGTTAGAATCTGCTTTCGGGCATTGAACACTGATGTATGAAAATATATTATCATAAAGCCACAACACTTACCTTTGGCTTTAACTATGAATTTCCCCATAACTTTATTTAGCTTCTTTATCAGTCAATCCACCAATTAGTCAGTTAGAAATTATTTCCTGGGTACACGGTGGAGCAAACAAAGCATCGGGTCAGGCAGAGTACCAAGGCCACCTCCGGAGAACTGAGCACAGAACATAGTATTATAAGTCACATGAGTGGTAAGAAAACAAATGATACAGGATTTGAAAAGTTATTATGGGCTAATGAGATCAGACATATTATAGACCATGAGCAGGATCTTGTCTTCAAAGGTGAGTAACATTTTATCAGACACAAGGGAGAGAATATGCTTTTAGGAGAATATGCTTTCAGGAGGGGCAAACTTGCGAGCAAAGTAAGAGAAACCATGTTTGTGAGGGACAATGAAATTGAGGGTTTATTGGAACCATGTTGTTCTTTCAGGGAAGTCCCAGTTGGAAAGGCAGAACACAGCTCTTTCAAGAAGTATTGACAACCAGGCTACTAAAAAACAAACAAACAAGAATGGTTTTATCATAGATAAATGGGCCCCCATGATCTTTGAGAAAAGTAAAGATTTAATAAAAGATGCTATTTTAGTAAGTTTGACTAGTGAGGAAGGATTAGGTTGCAAAAAAAGCTTGTTTAGCAGTAGTTTGGATGTGAAGGAGTAACAACCTGATTGTGATAAACCAAGCCAAGTTAGAGGAAGGAGCAAAGAGCTGAAGTCATAAGAACATGGCCAACCTTCCCTGCCCTGGTTGGACTCAGGCTCTGTCTTTAGACTAGATGGGCTCAGTAACCAGTTACAGACTTGCTCGGGAATTCAGAATTCCAAAGTAAAAGCTTGGGAGGACTAGGGTAGTAGGAGGAAAAGGCCACTCCCACAGAAGCAAAACCTTTGGTGCTACACAATGGAATGACGCTTCTGAAGTTTTGCAACGATGAGGCATTGGGCACAAAGCCAACAGAATACAGAAAGGACAACGGTGTGATTAGCAGGCCTAGGACAATTGAGTGGTGGCTGAAGAGGGTAGAACTGCGGTTAGATGAGGAATAACAGTCACTTGTGTCAATGGAAGCTGGTTGCTGAAGGTTGCTTTCTCACAGGGACATCTAACATCTCAGCACCCCCTCTCTGTGAAGCTGTTTTTTATTATTTAAGCATGTAATCAATTAAGGGTGTTGATTCTACAAAGATATATACTGCTGGGTTTTAGTTAAGGAAATTCTTTCCCGAGAGGTTGCTCTGTCTGTCAGAGGGCCTAGTATTCAAGAGGACTCACTTTATTCTCAAGCTTAGCTACAATTTAGAAACACTTTGGGGACTTTTACAAAGATGATGGGTGATTCTCCTCAAACGTTTATTAAATCGAAGTCTTTGGGGGCAGAACAGCAGCATTATTTTTTAATTGTACAGGTGATTCAAAGTGGCTTACAAAGAGTCTAGATTCACATTTGTTTTAACATGAATTACTCGCATCATCATTACCTTGGCACTTGTCCAAAAGGAAGATTCCTCTGGGTCTCTGGAGGTGGGCTAAATAATCTGCATTTCTGAAAAGCTGTGCCTTTTGAAAACTACTAGCTGAGGTGAATGTGGATTCCCTTGAATATGCCCTGTTGATGGGTCCTAAGTAAGATTTGGAACAGTTTCCTTAAAATGAGATGTTCCTCTAAGTACTTACTGTGAGATTCTGAAGCAACAAAGATAGTTTTAAAACTCTTCTCTGAGTAACTATAATGATATCCCTGGGTCTAGATGTTACACCCTGCGTAGAAGTTGTTTATCTTAGCTGTGGAAGAGTTTACCCTAAAATTGTATTTTAAATAAATGATGACTAAAAATCTTGAAGTCCTGAAGATATTAGTGAACCTAATCCTAAAGAGTTGTATCTGGCAGCATAGTCACCTACAGACATTTACTGAGCACCTCGTACGTGTAGGACACTGAGAAAGGCCCTGGAGATGCCATGTGTACGAACAATCATGTCCCAGGGGATATTAGAGTTACATTAGGAAGGAAAGCCAAGTACATAAATGTAAAAATATAATATTTCTAACTTTATATTTAACATTTTAGATATGGAAATCAAGTTTTCATTCATCTATTTATTTTTTTGCCCACTGTTTACATCTCAAGAATTAAAAAAAATTCCAAAAACTATTGTTTTATCTGTGTCCAATCTCATTTTCTTTGCTTTACTTTTTAGCATGTTTCAATCACCTTCCCTTCCCCACATGGTTAGTAAACAATCTCCTACATTCATGAAGCCACTTAACGATCAAATATTTTATATTTACTGCTCACTGGAATCTAAATCATTATCATTATCATTAACCAACTGCTCTGAAGCATGAACCAGTCCAGTGCATACATTGCAAAGGGAAAATGGTTGCCAGTCATGGGCAGTGAACAGTGGCCAGATGAGTTCAGTGCAAAAGAGGATAAGGTGGCTGGACATCAGCCTAACAGCCAAGAAGGAGTTGGTGTCTGAATTTTTATTTGTGGCCCCAATGAGTTGATGAAAATTTAAGGGTGATGTGTAGCCAGAATTTGACTTAACTGATTATAAGAAAGCACTGACAGTCATTTAGAGTTGATTTATCTCATCTGGGATGATTGATTGCATAGCCCTATCAATAATTTTACCAATAAGATAACTTCCTATCCCATAAATAAATAGGATATAAACTTCCATTGCTTACTGTGAATGCTATTTATAAAAATGTGTTAAGTGACTTGGATCAAAAATACCTGTGTGATTTGTTGTTGTTTGTTTTTTGTTTTATGTTTGGCTTAGGATTGCAACAGTTCCTGCTATAAATCTTTCACATAGATAGCAAGAAGAAGTTTGTGTGAGTATTAAGCAAAACAAAAACATTACAAGCTCTTTCTCCCCTTCTCTCTCTTTCTCTCCCTTCCCATAACCCCAGTATCAATTCTGTAGCTTCCTGAAGACATGTGCATGAACATGACCCCCCCTCCACACACAAGTATATATAATTTTTTAAGAGAAGAAACGGATCTCTAATATGATTCACTATGAAGGGTTTTGTTTAATTTTCTTTCTTTCTTTCTTTTTTATTTCTATCCTCATTCAGTTCAAAAGAGACCCACTGAGACTCATCTTAGTCACTGAGCCAGGTAATGAGGACTCACAGGGCCTGGGGATGTCGTGAACAGAACATAGGTATCTATGCGACTTACCCTTTCCAAAGCACTTACATATCAGACAACTTATATACATCTTATAACTCATCGTTGATATTAGCATTGCTACTGAGAAAGCAGTGTTCCAGACTGGAATGATCCTTGCCTATCTCAGTCACATATTTTTGTTTGATAGACATACATTTTTGTAGTGGGAAAGTGAGAATCTCAAACTTCATCCCAAATTTCTTCACTCTCAGATACAAAGAAGCTTTACTGCTCTTCAAAACTGAGATTAAGCTTAAGATGGCAAACATATTATCTATCTCATGTCCAGGGTATGGGTACTGAAGTCAGCATCACAATGAGAAGCCTATGTTTTTGTTGTTGCTGTTCTTAAGTTTTTTCTTTAGTTTTTCTCACCCACTATATGATCCTTTTCAAAGAGAAGACCAAAGACTATTTTGATCACTCATTTAGCAATTGGGTAACTGAGGAACTGGATAAAAACTGGCTAATACTCTTTTCCCAAAATTTGAGTTCCAGCTTGCTAAAGAAAACCGAAGGGTTCTCAGAACTGATACAAAATCATCCTCATATAGCCATCTAATCTTTGACAAAGCAGACAAAAACATACACTGGGGTAAAGAATCCTTATTCAATAAATGGTGCTGGGAAAACTTGATAGCCACATGTAGAAGACTGAATCAGGATCCACACCTTTTACCTCTCACAAAAATCAGCTCACGCTGGGTAACAGATTTAAACCTAAGGAGTGAAAACTATTAGAACTCTAGAGGAAGATGTTGGAAATGCTCTTCTAGACATTGGCCTAGGAAAAGAATTTATGAAGAAGACCCCAAAGACAGTCACAGCAACAACCAAAATAAATAAATGGGACCTGATCAAATTAAAAAGCTTCTGCACAGCCAAAGAAACTGTCACAAGAGGAAACAGACAACCTACAGAACAGGAGAAAATTTTTGCATGCTGCAAATCTGATAAAGGACTGATGACTAGAATCTACTTAGAACTCAGGAAAATCAACAAGAAAAAATCAAACAATCCTATCGAAAAGGAGGCAAAGGACATGAACAGAAACTTTTCAAAAGAAGACAGAATAATGGCCAAAAAACAGATGAAAAAATGCTCAACATCTCTAATCATCAGGGAAACGCAAATCAAAACCACAATGAGATATCACTTATCTCCAGTGAGACTGGCCTTTATC